>JBAMAX010000089.1:0-90046 GCA_037043745.1 Chymomyza amoena
TCGTGTCATCATCATTGTCCTGTTTTCATAGAATCTCTGGATTTGCGATGTTCGACCGTAATGCCTGGCAGACGTGACAATCGGACGAGCTATCCATTGTGTGGATTTTTCCTATCCTTGCAATTTCCAAATTGACATCTTGAAGAGGTTTTATACCCTTTTTTAAAAAGTACAAAGGGTATACAAGATTTGTGCAATGTATGTAAGAAGGAGGAGTGGCAAAACACAAGTCCTTTATACTAAAATGCTTATCATAACCTGAGCAATGTCCGTCTGTCCGTCCGTCTGTCTGTATGAAGACCTAGATCTCAAAAATTATAAGAGCTAGAGATTCGAAATCTTAACACCTGGCACGCATTGTTCCTCAGAAGATGTTTGTTAAATCATATCAATGTCCCCTTTTCTCCCGCAGAAGATTTTTGTTCCGTTCAATATTTTGCTCTGCAATCAGAAACAGAGCGACGAGTCATGAACTCATGCATCCGAATGTTATATTCATAATCATAAGAGCCCGATGATCCGGTGCTGGAGTAATTCGCCCACTCGTTACCGGGTAACATCTTTCGCTGCACTTAAATTTACTGTACAGAGCCATAAGGAGGAAGTGGTGTACAGGCTCTAATAAATTTTCATCAACTCTATAAGTTGTGGGTCGGAAATTAATCATGGGAACCGTAATTATTAAATAAGACAAGTAGCTTTAAACAATTTCAGAAACGTTTTGCAGAAAATGTTGTGTACGCTGTTACAGAAAATGAGAACATTATTTGCCAATATAGTCGCAAAAAACTTGCACAGTTTTCAGAGTGAATGATTTATTTGCCCTTCCGAAAATACCAGATAAACTTTCTGATTTTGACCTATTTTAAAAGTGGATATAAAAATGGTTCGCATACGTGGGAGATGGCCAGCGGTCAAGACCATGGAAGTATCTATACAAACTATAATCTTTTTAGAGTTTTCTTGACCGTCCCAAATGTTGAGTTGCTTTTATAATGAAAAATGTTTGGCTTAACGCTTTTTTAAGTTTAATAGGTCTCTGGGAATATCTGAATAAACAGCTTCGGAGCACCCAATTTAGTTTAAAGGCATTTTGACGATGTTTCCTAAAATACTAAACATTAAGTATACGCCGCCAAAACGTGCATACCAAAGTAAATGGCGGCTAATAAAAACAGGAAATTCGGCTATACACCTTAAAAAAGGAAAACTTTAAGTAATAGTTGGCTCACTTAACAAGGTCCTTTTAACAGGGACACGATAAAACGCTTCACCGATTAATGGTACAGTAGAGAAATAATTTGTAATCTATAAAAAATACATAAATGGTTAAACTTTAAGAGATTGTTGGAAGCACTGTTCTGGGTCCACCGAGGGCTCGTGGAAAGTTGTTAAAGTTAAAATTATGATCAATTAAAACATTAATTTAATCAAAATAATCTATCACGATGATCGCTGAAAGATGATATTTTATTATATTTCACATACCATCAAATCGCTTTATTTTTTAGCAGGTGTGTTTTCCTTATAAGCACATTTCCTTATTTAGCACAATAATGAATTCCTCATGCGCTGGTAAACTTGACATTATGACAATTTCCCAGACTCTTCAAAATGTAAAGGGTCAAATTTTTTTGAAAACCTTTTTCTTAACCTACAGTAATGTACTTGTATATGCTAATCTCTGGCAGGATATGACTTTCGCATTAAATAGAAGCCTATTTGACAATTTCACTTCTGATTTGAAAAAAAAGCATTTTAGTCTCAACCGTTTTAAAGTTTGGGAAATATTGGTAGAATCTTACCCAGACTCTTCATAAGTTAATCGGACAAATATTTTTGAAAACCCTTCCCTTAACCTACAGCAATATTTCATTAACTTTCCTAAATATTTTTTTATGCTAATCTCTGGCAAGATATGACTATCGGGTTGATGAGTAGCCTATTTGACAATATTACTCAGATTCGAAAATAAGGTCTAGTATATAAGATTAAATTATCACAAAATTACCGTAACAAAATTTTTTTAATTCAAAAGTATTTTGGACTCAAAGTTCTTAAAATTTGGTTTATTAGTTTATTTCAATGGCAACTATAATCTTGGAACTTCTCTCAAAAAACGCTCTATACCTTAAATACAATACAAAAATTCTCAAATAATATGGTTGCAACTAGAATCTAAGAAATTATCTAAAAAAAACACCCTTTACCTTAAATATAATACTCAATGTATCAAATCAAAAAAACTTTTCAAAAATACTCAAATAATTTTATTGAGACAATTTTTGTTTGAAAAACTTGGCCTATATTTTATTGTACTCAACGTATCAAAGTAAAAAAAAAATTCGAAAAAAATACACAAATAATTTTTCTGAGAAAATTCCCCTATACCTTAAATACAATACAAAGCTCAATGTATCAAAACAAAAAATACGGAAAAAATGCACAAACAATTTTTACTGCGATAAATGCTTTGTTTATATTCCAAAAAAATCACCCTATACCTATAATTTTTATGAAAAAAGGTCGTTCAGGGTAACCCCGTTTCGACATATTCCATTTAATTAGGTTTAAGCTACTCACTTGTTACTTGTTTTCAAATTAAAAACTTCTATAAAGCAAATACTTCGTAAGGAGTTAAAAAGCTGTTGATTTAATATTCGCTTAAAACCTATTTGACTTTTCTGAGAAAGCAACAAATCCATTTTTAACGTATAATTATGAAATCTCATCTAGATTTTGGCCTTAAAAACCTGTTTGAGTTTGGCTTAAAAACAACGTTTTTTGTGTGTGGGCTTCACTTTCATTTGGCCTCAAAACCAATTAGAAGCCATGTTAACCAAATGTAGCCAAAGGAAAGTTCGCATGCAACATGCAACATGCAATGTCTTACTCAAACCAATCCAAAACAAACACTCACATACACACACTCGCACACATGTTGCACACACACACTAGCAAAAGCTGCCAACATAAATTAAATCTTGTGACTAATTGTTGGTGCTAAGTATGTGGATAGCACTGGCTGCTAGACGCTGCTCCTTGCGCTCCTTTCTGCTCCTGAAGGCGTTGGTCTATAGCGGCGCTTGATTTCACGCGCTAAAGGCGGCTTGCGCTGGCAGCGCGTAGAGAGGGCGAAAGCGTACAGAGAGAGAGGCAATCGTGTATTTGGCAATGGCTGCTGCACTGACAGCAAAAAGTGACATAAATGCACACGAAATACGTGTGTGTGTGTGTGCAGGGGTATGGGGGTATGAGGGTAAGTGTGTGAGCGTGCGTTTGTGCGTGCGTCTGGCACGTATAAGCCACGCGGCTCAGTTGAATGCCAACCAAAACGAGGGCTGGCTGAAAAGTAATAGGCTTAGGCAAGATAATGCGTTACGAACAATTTTATAATGCAATAATTCTGGGACAGCGGAAGATTAGTTTTGTTTTTACAAAGAATTTAAATACTATGGAACCATGTTCACGATATAGGTAGGTCAAATAGCTCAAACCAGTGCCCAAAAACATGTTTTTCGAAAAAAACTCGTAAACTTTCTTACGAAAAAGAAATGGTTGTCATTTTTGTGTTTCAAAATGACCATTAAAAACCCCTTTATACAAAGGTTCACTCGATGAGGCTAAAATTTGTTAATGTAATAAACAATATGTAATTGTTTGCATTTATATAAATAATTTATAAAAATTCAATCCGTTTATATAATTCAAATCTGGATTTCCTCACCAAATTAGAATTTGAAATATTCAGTGATTTTTGGTCGATTATTGAAGCAAATAAAAATTTTAAATTTGTTTAAGCTTATCGGAGACTTTTATATATATATAAAAGATAGAGTGGGCTGTTTTGAAATATTTTTAAAATTATTTGTTTAAAAAAAGTGCAACGAAACTCAAGTCACTTTTCTTATTCTGACTTATCTGCAATTTTTTGTTTGTAAAAAATTATTCGATTTTTTAAACCTATCCTTAAAAGATTAAAACTTTTCGGGAAAGTTTTGGCCTCCCCAGATTTTTTTGAGATTAAGATAGTCCGGACCAAAAATGGAAAAATTACTGTTCTTAAAAGATTGAAACGGAAAAATTAAAAAAACGAATTATTTTAAAGATAAATTTAATCAAAAATAATGAATTGTTTAAATTTGATCAAGAGGTAGAAGATGAGGGCTATCCTCTTGAAAGAAAAATAATCAAATAATTTTTTGAATGCATTGGCAACCAGAGAACAAGAACCAGTTTTAAATTTCTTCTGAAGATTTGACACACAAGCGAACTGGTTCTTCTCCCACCATATTCTCTCAAATTGTTTCTCCTTTATCTTAATCCAAACTGAAAGAAATGATTACCTTAAAATAAAGTAGATTTCCTTTAAATGACCTTATCATCTGTGTAACATATGACTAACGAATTGGAATAAAAGAAGATAATTTTGAGATATGAAATTAAAAATTTTTTCATTGATTTATATCTTGAGAACTAATAAACTTGTAATCATTTTTACGTATAATATATATTTTAATTTAATGGTAAAATATATTTTTTTTTTAATTTGAATCTATTCGTGTATAATAGGAAGTAAATGATTTGAAATAAATAATTTATATAAAAGGATTGACTGAGAAGTAAAATATTTGCAAAATTTTTTTTATATATGGTTCAAACGAAATTCATGAATGTCTTTACTTCTAGCATTAAGTGCCTTCTCTGACATCCTTCCTATGGACAGCGAGTTACTTTCTATAAAATCTGCTCCTTAAATAAGTAAGTGCTGTAAGCACGTCGACATACAAATCCATTTATCAACCTTCCCTCGCTTGTTGCTTTTATCGTTGTTGTTGTTGTTGTCGGTGTGCTGCTCTGTCTGCCGTTGACGTCTCTCCAAATGCTCCAATTGGTGCGGTTGACAGCAGCGTGCGGCTTTGTTGCCTTTGCTGCTTGTGCATCTCTTTTGTGTTGCATTGATTTTATGGCCCTAAAAACATTTTATCTCTTTTTGTTGTATTTGTTGCCTTTACCCTATGTGTCTGTTGCAATAATTTCATTGCATGTCTGATTGCGGTTGGCCGCAACGCGACAATGGTCACCAATGCATCATACAAAGCAAATCCAAAAGATTTGTACCATGTCTCATATCTTTTACAACCCACATCCAAACTCAACCCTCGAAATCAAAACCAGAAACTCCGAACACACGTAAGCAAATAAATGTTATACGGCTGATTGATTACGAACCAACAAAGGATTCAGCTATGTTTGTTGTTAAGACGAAAAGAAAGGAAACCATAGAGTATGTCAAAGGTCAGGAAAATGAACTTTGACTAAGTTTGTGCTCATATTTTAAGAAATCATATAAGTTTATGTGTGGGAAAACATTGCTTAAATGGAGTTTAAAGAAATTTAAGCCAAGGGGATGGCTGATTTTGACAGCTGAAAAGGAAACTAGTTCTTAAACTTGTGATTTATGCTGGCGAGAACAATTATGTAAGAGCATTATTCATTATTTGCATAATAACTCACAAAAGCAGACCCTGTTTACAATGTTGAAAGTATGCAGAGATGTTTGTAAGAATTTGATAATATAGGGTGGGCCATCTGAAGGTTAGTTTGTTAATAATTCGTATATACAAACATCGCAAACATTTTAATCAGTTTCATAGCTGCCAGCTTTTTGTACGCTTTGCAAAGGCAAAGGAGTTGTGGTTACATTTCGTGTAATGTGACGTCACATGACTAGCAGGCGATCAAGACGGTTGCAATGATACCTCATTTGCCAATTTATAATAGCGAGTTAGAAGCTACGGGGAAACAGATGAACATAAATGTTAGGTTAGGTTAGGTAACGCTGGCTGGCCACACAAGAGAGTGCAGCCTAGCATAGACCTTTTGGTCCTTAGTTGTGTCAGGTTAGAGGTTATTACGCGAAGTAATGGTCGGTTAAAAATTTTACTTTTTTGGCGAAATTAAGTAGACGGCCAACTTGCACCCTGGCCACCTCTTCTAGACCGACAATCGATGGTTCTCCTAGGGTAGCCAACGATGTCTAGAGATGGCTGGGCAGTCGCAAAGTACGTGTGTTAGGGTCTCAGGGACTTCCGGATCCCTGCAGATCCTGCATAATTCGCTTGTCGTTAGCTTCAGCTCTGCGATTCATGTTGCACTCCAGCATAGCGTTAAGATGTTTGATCGGTCGGCGTACGTCGTGTATTTGTCCCTCCGGAAGCTCAACACCGCTTTTGGCAATTGCATCCACCATTTCATTCCCCATTATGCCTTTATGTCCAGGCACCCAGTAGATATGCAGTTTACGAGCCGCAGCTAATCTCTGGATGACTGCCTGGCATTCAAGGACATGGAAGGAGGATATACAGTGCGATACAATAGCCTTGATAGCGGCTTGACTATCTATAAAGAGGTTTACCCTTGCTCTAATTGAAGTGTCGGTGTATGCCAGCTCAGCCGCCTTCATTGCGGCGAATACCTCAGCTTGAAAGATGGAACATAAATGTAGGTTCTATAAAAAAGTTGAATTTCTGTGCTCAATCCTTGTCAGATTAAATGAGTAATGCCCAAACATTACACAGTCATACCAAAAAAACTTTCGCCATCTTGGGCTAGACATATGATTTCTTAAGCATTTAATTTCTTAAGATCAAAGAAAGTTTTCAAATACCTACTCCAAACACATGTCCAGCCTTATCTATTATTACTTTGATTATGACAAATCTTGTTCACTTTTAATCTAAATTCCTTTTTCGCCTGCCTACCTAACAAATTCTTAACATCTTTTCGATTGTTTGTTGTCTTCGTCCCATATGATTTCTCGCTTTAATTTGATTTCGGTTTTCAGATTGTTCCAATAAAATCTGTTTGCCAAGTTATACAACTTACTTTCAAACTCGTTTTGCAATTTCTTTTTCTTTTTCGTCCCCACTTTTATTGTTAATGTTGAAAACATGACGACAACATGGCCATATGAAGTTGTCAATTACCTTTTGTCAGGCTCTTCGCTCATATGCGGCACATCCTCTAAAAAGCTCTATCTCACTTGTGCTAAGGCTCTCTGCCGGGGTACTCATATGTTTGACTCGATTTGTAACAAAATGGGCGGAAAAACAGTAGGTAGGAGGTCAACAGTAAAAAAAAGAAGAAAATTTTAGAAAAAAGGGCACAAAGAAGAGCAAATTTGTTTTTGATAGAAAGTCATGTCAAAAACAATGACCAAACTATTGTGTGGGATGCGGGTGGTACTGATCCTGAACAGCTCTAAGCACAAGTGTATATATGTATATAGGTGTGTGTGTGTGTGTGGGCACTTGAAAAGTACGCCCAGAGTTGAGTTGACCCTCATCAAAAGCTAACTAAAAACTTTTCTTTTTTACTTAGTTTTTATTTTAGTTCTGTTGTTGTTGTTATAGCTTTTGCCGTTACTGTGGCCAGAGGCGTCGTTGAGGGGGGAGTTATGGAATCAATATCCAAGCAGTTAAAGAAGATTACAAAAATCGGTTGGGTGTCTCTTAAAACTTTACAGAATTGGGCTACAAAAAATTTAACTCATTTATTTTAATATTTTGGAGGTTACCTGGATACCTAAACGTGCTAGTGGTTTTTGGACCTCGGATAAAAGCTTCTGGGACAAACAGATAGTTGGGTAGACTGATAGACTCTTGGAAACCTAGACGTGCTAGTGGATTTTGGACCTCGGATAAGAGCTTCTGGGTCAAGCAGATAGTTGAGTAGACTGATAGACGGATACACTGACTGATTGATGGATAGACGGTTAGAAGGTTAGATGGTTAGATGGTAAGATGGATAGATGGATGGATAGATAGTTGGATAGATTTGAAAGATTGGATAGATTCGAAAGGTTGGATAAATTGCATACATTGGATCGATTGAATAGATTGGAAAGATTGGATAGATTGGATAGTTTGGAAAGATTGGATAGATTGGACAAATTGGATAGATTGGATAGATTGGACAGATTGAATAGATTGGATATATTGGATAAATTTGATAGATTGGATAGATTGGATATATTGGATAGATTGGATAGATTGGATAGATTGGATAGATTAGATAGATTGGATAGATTGGATAGATTGGATAGATTGGATAGATTGGATAGATTGGATAAATTGGATAGATTGGATAGTTTGGATAGTTTGGATAGATCGAATAGATTAGATAGATTGGACAGATTGAATAGATGAGATAGATGGGATACATGAGATAGGTTGAATAGATGTATACACGCATGGATGATCTAGTAGGTAGATGAATAAACTGGTGGATAGATGGAGAGTCGGACTGACAATCAGTCACTTTTTTTTTTCCTAAAAGGATTCCTCACAGAGAGGTAGGGCACTGCGACCAAAAGGTCTTTTGTACCATACACTTCAGTTAAAGCAAAAGACTGTCCGCTTTCCGCATGAATAGCAGTAGGTCTTTTGTTGGTATTGACCTGAGTAGGAAGGAACTAATCCGTTCCTTTCCCATGTGACAGGATCTGTCCCATACCAGTGCTGGGTAGTCACAGAGAATATGTCTGGTGGTTTCATCGTCTTCTAGACAGAGCTTGCACTCTGAAGAGTCCGATAGGCCAATTTTCTATAGATGGTATCTAACAGTGTGGTGGCCACATAGGTAAGCTACCAGGAGCTTTAGGTCCGATCTGCCAAGACCTTTTGTCTTGATCGCATCCAGAGTTTCGACAAGCACTTTAGCTTGACGAAGCCCCGGAAGGGAGAACCAGTATCTCCTATGTTTTCCTGCGGCCCAATTGTTTATCATGGTTTTGATTGTGGAGCAACTAATACCACAAAACGGAGCAGGAGATGTGGTCAGGGTGGAGGCACCCTGTCGTGCTAGATATTCAGCGATTGTGTTACCATCCACTCCCGAGTGTCCAGGCACCCAACATAGCACGACTTTGTTCCGGGCAGACGGCGTTTGGAGGTAGTTATGGCATTCTTTAATCCTGGAGGAGATGCTCCAGGATGACAATGCCCTGATAGCAGCTTGCCTATCTGAAAAAATGCATATGTTTGCTCCCCTAGTTCCCTTGAGAAGTATACTAAGAACGCAGGTCTCTATGGCATGAATCTCCGCTTGAAAGACGTTGGGCCAGATGCCTGTTGCGGTAGAGATTCTGGTGTTGCGTCCAACGATTCTAACACCTACACGCTGCTCAGTTTTGGAGCCATCCGTGATCCATTGTTGCCACCGGGGGCTTACACAGGGGCTGGCGTCAACCCAAGTCTCCCGACTTGGGAGAAGAGATCTGAATTTCTTGTTATGAAAATCAGTCACTTATATATATATAATTTCCTTTATCTCCTATTGGAGCATATGGCGTCTTTAAGAGCCATCTTCCATCGAACTCGATTTTGGGCTATATGTCTTAACTCGCTCCAGCTTAACACCAGCGATTTCATCTCAGCTTCCGTGGATCATCTCCTGGTGGTACGTGGTCTCTGCGCCCTGCTTGCTGAAAGGGATTCCAGCGCATTGCTTGCTTTGCTATCGTTTTTGCAGAGCGTGTGGTCGATCCACTTCCACTTTTTTCTTTTTATTTCGGTTGCAATATCGATTTGGATTGCTGTAGAGAGTTACTCCTCGTTACTCAGTCATTTTGATATGGCTAAATTGATTTACTTTGTCATCCGAATTGATTCAAATGTTTTGTGGTATCACTTGTTTCCTTTTAGGAAATAACTCAAATTCTTTAGCACTTATTTTATATAAGTTATCGGATGGTGTCAAAAACAGAAGGTGTTTTCTTAAAAGAAATTGAGCCAAATCTTTTAAGGAATACTACTAGCAACTAGCACTACCATCCTCAATTAGAATAAACCCTTCCTCTGTTTCATTTTCTTTCTAAGGACGAGTAGCTACATTAAAAAAAATGAAACGACATCTCTAGATAAAAAATGTTGCTTCTTAGTGGATCTCTGTCTGTCCCCCGCTGCAAAAAGCCATCTAAGCCACTGATTGTTGCTGTTGCCTTTTGGCCAAAGTGGAAAATAAATGATTCCACAGGATGACCATTTGTGTGATATGTGTGTGGGTGTGTGTGTGTGTGTGTGTGTGTGTGCGACTGTGTGCGACTGTGTGTTTATGTGTGTGTGTGTCTCACATGTGCCGTCAAAAAGTTGAAAACCGAGCACCGACTTTTTGCCCAACTGAGCAGCACAACAGCAACAACAACAGCTGTGGCCAAAAACAAAAGTCAAAACAAAAAAGCCAATAGAAATTTAAACAGTTTGACGCATTAAATAATCATTGCCCTAGGTGGTTAAGCTGGAGAGCAGAGGCGTGAGTTAGGCAGCTAGTTTGGAGCAGTTGGGTTTACCATTGCCCGCATTTGATTTGCTCTCCAAATACGCACAAATATGCCAAAACGTCAACATAGTCCCACCGACCACTCAACGCCCACTCCAATTCCAACAGCTAGAGATTTGGCCTTAATACGAATTCCCCTATTCCTACAACTTTAGCTACTCATCAACGCTGCTCTCTATCCGCACCTGCTTGAGAGCTACTCTTGAGCTGTTGTAAATACGCTGGTCCAGTGGTATGCCCCAAACAGCAACCAAATCCATATTTAATTATGAAATCTCCAACCCTCCTAAAGACACACTCATACACACACAAACAAATCCAACATGGCTGTCGTCCGTCCGTCCTTGTTGTTGTTTTGTTCGTAATGCTGTTATACTGTTATGCATGGCTCTGGCCTGCTCTGATTTTGTGATTCACACTGACTCACTGCGTCAACTTAATTACGATTCGTGCTTATCAAGATCACAGTCAACAGCCTTCAACGTTGAAGCCAGCCAGCGTCTCATCCTTTATCCTTGTTGTCTCTGCTGCAAAAGTGCGCGGTTGAGAGGGAGCCAGACCGACCGTGTGACCAGAGAGAGGGTACGTTGAGTCAGTCCGTCAGAGCGAGGGGCATTCAGTCCACTCAGTCAGTCAGTCAGTCAGTCAGCCAACTGCCAACAAGTGCCACTTCATCAGTCAGCATCGACATTGCTGCTGGCAACGCTGGCCGCTGTGTTGTCTGACGTCACCTGTTCCCAGCCGCACTCACACCATGGCCGTGTCTGTGTTAGTCCTTTGTTTGCACACGGCGAACGCGCTGCCAAAGGCGTTCCAACAGGTTTTTCTGGCCGCGTACGTTGCGTGGTTTTTAGATTTGGATTTTGTTCGCACATGGGCAAAGGGATACCATACGGGATAGGTAAAACTGCCAGGAAGGGCTTAGCTTAGTGCTAAAATGTGTGCATATGCTTATGGGTGTATGTGTGCTGATGGAATTTTAATTAAATACTACCGTGTCTATGTTAATTTATATGCGCATATGCTTAGTAGCGTCAACATAGACTCCACCACATACTGAATCCCTTTCTATAAACCACTACACTGAGCCAAAATGGGGGGCTTAAACAAAGTGCGGTTTGACTAGGTTAATGCTTTTCAATAGGGAAATGTGTGCGCTACTTTTGTTGGCGAAACTTTGTCAATAATATTTTAATTTTGAAAATTGAATAATAGGATATACTTTTTGGACGTAGGAAATGAAAACGGGAGCAGTTTGAGCGCGACAAAATGTGTATGTGTATGTGGAGTAATGCTGGCAAGATAATTATTCGAATAGAATACTTATGGAGGGCATATAACTACAATTTTTTGGGGAGCGAAATTGAGATTCTGATTTGTGCACGAACGCGAGTGATGTTGGAAAGTTTTTCTAAAGATATTACCTTCTATCCCAAGTATGAAAACTAAATTCTGATACGGAGAGAACACAACTCTGATTTTTTGTCTTACGAAATGAAGCTCCTGCATTAAACTGAATGAACCTTGAAAGTTTTTGCAAAGATATTAAATTCCAACCCGAGAATGCAAACTGAATTCTGATACCGGATTGGTAAGGGTATAAGTCTCAAATTATTTATCGAAAGATGTGGATAAAAGGGAAAGACGATGGGAAGCTTTTTCCAAAATTAAAAACTTCTACCCTAAGAATGGAAATAGACTGGGTTATAGAGGGAACACACATCGTCGGCTTTTTATTAGGCGAAGTTAACCTTGAGTATTAAACAAGTAATTATTTTACTTTTTGACGAACGTTGCCGTAGTAGACCGTCATCATATCCGTTTTGCTCCATTTCGCTGAGATAGTCCCCCATTCTGAGGCAAATATTCTTGTATGTAGATCTATTTCTCTGATGATTTTTACCGCGTTCGACTAAAGGACAAACTCGATGAGCTCGAGGACGAACTACTGCAGCCGATAAACATCTAGTAGTTTCTTTGGCCATTTTGTAGAAGTTGCGGTAATTTGGGCTTTTAATGCTGATGTTGTGGAATCACGGCTTAGTCAAAGACCATGCCTCCATTGGATGGACCAGTTAGTAATACCCATTTAGAATATCTACAACAAGAATATCCGCATCTAATTTCTAGAGATTTTTCATCATCGACTAGTGTAGTTTAGGCCTTTAATGCGGATGTTATGGGAACACGACGTAGGGAGAGACTATGCTCTTTTTGGATGGACCAGTTAGTGGACTTACTAGTTACTACTTTGGTTTTCCTCAGTCTGTGGGATACCGATTCAGAAGATCTATGATAACATGAACATAGGCATAGTCTCTGCATATTTTTCATCGTCGACTAGTGAACGCTTATGTTATTGGAAACCATGCTCTTTTGGGATTTACCAGCTAGTGAGCTTACAGCTACTTTGGTTTACCTCATTCTATGGGATACCCATTTCGAAGATCTACGACAACATGAATATCGGCATGTAATCTCTGGATCGTCGACCAATGCAATTTATGCTTTAGGTGCGGATGTTCTGGGAACATGGCGTAGTGAGAGACCCTGCTCCCTTTGGATAAACCAGTTAATGGGTTTACTTGCTACTTTGGTTTCACGTAGAAGATAAGGAGTGCCTAACTCAAAGACTACTGGGATAACCCATATTTACGCATAGAAGATGATTCCATTGGGTACCCATATAGAAGACCAGACCTATGAAAGTTTGAACATCTAATGTGCTTATTGTAGAAGGACGTGAAGGAGCAGTCCTATTCTTTTTTGGGCAGAACTTTGAACAAGCAAATTAGTTAATGGGGAGTATAGAAGAGGTAAGCCTAATGGAGACTCTTATGAGCATGTTCTATATAAGATCGAAGACCAATTGCTGGGTATTAAAGATACTCAACAATAAGTACAGGGCTGGAACAATTATTTTAGCACTACCGGTTAGTCATGAAGTAGTTAAAACCCTACGAGCTGTTTACGATTCGTAAGAACTTTAAGTGTAAATGACGAGTTCCTAATTGTATGGGAAAGGAACTAAGGATAGACGGTATCTGTGGTGCCAAGATGTAGACTCGGCGTTCGTCAAACAGAAGCTCTCAAAGACGGAGTGTATCATAAAGAAGATCGGTAACGACAAACTATTCTTACTCAAGCGAACACTTATTTTATCGAAACCGAGCGGCTATTTATCAAATATGATCAAAAAAGTGTTGAAACAAGATTCCCCTTTGGCGATTGAGTTTTCTTACTTCTTCAAATTCTTCTGACATACATTTTCTGGACGAAACTCTTCTTTAATAAAGCTGCATAGTATATATCCAATGCATCGTATATATCCAATGCTCGTCTTTGGTCACTGTTGTATTATATTCGTTTTCAACCCTAGAGGAACTTAAAACTAAAGGGTGACAATTAAAAATAGTCCCAAATTTTTATTCTAAAAAAGATAGTCTTAAGAATTTGGATCTTTTTTTACACTTCTTACATCAAATTTAGCAGCTTCGATAGCCTAGCGACAGTTCACTAGATTACCATCTTTTAGGTTGTGGTTTCGAATCCTACTTTACGCAAGTTTCTGCACTTTTCAATTATCCCCTTAATCCTTTTTCCTGTCTATTTTCTGTCTATTCTATATTCTTGTCACTTACTTTCATTATCGATATCACAAAGGGTCTGGTCTTGGCCTAAGTCCCAACTGCCGCTTTAACCTACCTACCTACACCCAATTAACCTTAACTCTCGATTTAGATTTTTCTCAGTGCACACATCACTTTAAAGGGCATCTCCATTTTAAACATCATTGCCATCCATTGATATGATAAAGCTTGTTGCTGTTGTTGTCCTGGTATTTTTTGAAGTGCCTGCGCATGTTTGTGATTAAGAGCTTTATAGTGTCGGTGTGTCGATGTCAATGTGTTTGTAGGGTATAGTATGTCTGTGTCTGTGACTGTGGCTATATCATATATGTGTCCTTGCCCCTTAACTAGAATGCGCGTTTAGCTTAACCAACTTTCATTCATTGTTTAAAATTTAATTATAATTTTTAATGCTTAGTAAGCAACTATTTCACGCCACTCACACAAACATTTCCAGGTGTTGCTCCGCTTTGGGTCCTGGTCCTGGCTCCTGCTACTGGATAGGTGGGTTCTTGTTCGTGTTCGGTTTCTTTGTTTGGAGGGGCACATTTTGTGGCAAAGCCACTTGATATTATCACATCTCGCCGACTCGTCTGTGGTTTGCTATTTCATTCTATTGTTGGGTTTGCTTGTCACCTGGCTTTTGAGATGAAATGCAAAGAACTTGATATGGAAATAATTTGTTGGGTATAACTTGCTTGGGGTTTTTGCTTAGCTGCTGCGGTGCTTTAGTTGAGGTTTTCACTCATAGTGCATGAGTGAGTGTGTGTATCTGTGTGTGTGTGTATCTGTATGTGTGTTGACAACAGCTTGGTATTTTCACATAAGCCCCTTAATGAAAGGGTTGTCTGACTAATTTGGTGGATAGACGACTTACCATAGATACCCGCAAAGAACTTAAAGAAAAGCTAAAGCAAAATCGTTTGCTAAAATATTTGGGCACAGCTTAGACAGAATTATGTGAATTCATAATGTTGCCAAATATAGATACACCTTGGGACCACTCAAAACATAAGAGAAAGCTTAAGCAAAGGCAATTGTTAAGAGTTTTTGGGTAGTGGCTTAGACAAAAAGGTGAATCCCTAATGATGCACAAATATAGCAACGCTTTGGAAGCACTCAAAGTTTGACGAATAGCTAAAGCAAAATGTTTTTTTCATATTGTTAAGCAGAGGCTTAGACCTTGAAGAGAATTTCTAATGAGTCCGAAAATAAAAAACCTTTGCAAAGGAAGACACCTTTTGGAATGGCATAAATGTTTTTTTTAATAATGAAATATAAGTATTTCATTAGAAATGGATTTAGGCGCAGTCAGTAAAAATAATGAGTAAAAAAATAATGAAGAAGCTCATTGTATGCGTTGCTGGTTTCAGAAGCAATTATAATAAATGCTCATAGAAATACATTTTATAATAAAATTTTGCGTTAAGGGGATGTTCTTTCAAATTAAGCCGAAAAGAAAGCAAAATGAAAAGATAATTAAACTTCGCGTTTTGATTGCACAATAATTGGCCATTTTAATCGACGAAATTCAAAATGGCGGCCGAAAGATGGCGGTTCTTGTCTGCCTGTGTACGCAGAACATCGTCCCCGAATTACAGTTCTCCAGCCTCTTGTAGTGCAAGGAAATGAAAAATGTTTCACTTTTTGTATGTTTTGACCTTACATTTAAGACGCTCTATTTCTATAAATATCGATCGTATCGAAGAATCTTTTCGTAAACATATTCTATGAAAATGTAGCTTCCACTTTGAATCGAAAAGTGTCGAGTTTCTCACCAAATTTAAAAGAACTTCCCAAAATGGATCCAAATATGTTGAAATTTAAAAGCTTTAAAAAATTGCGTATTAAATATACGAGGGTGGATTGATAAGTTTCCGGCCTGACCAAGAAAGGCAACGTTTTTAAGAATTTTTTTTTATTTCTCAACATAATCTCCTCCAAGACTGATACATTTCTCATAGCGGTGTTTTAGTCTAGTAATGCCATCTCTATAGTCTGATTCGTCAAGCTCCTCAAAATACCCATTTACAGCTTCGATTACTTCTTCATTGTCCGCAAATCTCTTACCGCCAAGCCATTTTTTGAGGTTAGGAAACAGATAATAGTCACTCGGGGCTAGGTCTGGAGAGTAGGGAGGGTGCGGCATCAATTCAAACTTCAGATCGTTGATTTTAGCCATCGAAACGATTGACTTGTGCGCTGGTGCGTTATCGTGATAAAACAAGATTCTTTTCTTCGCCAGATGAGGTCGTTTAATTTTCACCTCGTGGCTCAAACGATGCAATAAGTCTGCGTAGTATTGACCAGTGATAGTTTTACCCTTTTTAAGGTAATCAATGTATATAATACCTCTTGCATCCCAAAAAACATTAGCCATAACCTTGTTCGCTGAAAAAATTGTTTTTGCCTTCTTTGGAGTTGGTTCCTCTGGCCCAATCCACTGTTTAGACTGTTCTTTGGTTTCAGGAGTGTAGTGGTGGACCCAAGTTTCGTCAACGGTTATGAATCAACGCAAAAATTCGCTTAGATTACGCTTATACAACGTCAAATTGGCGGTAGAAATGTTTTTTCGAATCAATTTTTTTTTCCACTTTCAAGAAAAACACAGAGTCGTCTTGTTCAGTGTGCTCTCAAATCTAAACTAACATGGCGATCGGGCTGAAACTATAGCTACAAGCTATCTTAGGATGGTACTATAGAACGCCACCTCAAGGTAGGCCTAGTGGCGCCATCTCTTGGTCAGGCCGGAAACTTATCAATCCACCCTCGTATGTTGGAACTCATCTGTAGCTTTCTTTTTTAGTAAAAAAAAAAATCGATTTTCTCGACCAAATTTCCCAAAATGACTCAAAAAAAGATTAAATTTTAAGTTTCGTATTAAGTCTATTTTGGCCCTACGCTCCACCCGGAGTTAGAGGAACTTATATATATATATATTAAATATATTAAAATTTTTAGGCAAACCTCATTTGGATAAATTTTTAATTAGTTTGCAATTAAAGTCATGAAAAAAAATAATATAAAAATTTGATAGTTCTGATCGAAAGTTCTTATCACAGAACACGAATTAAAAAATATCCTCTACTTTGAAAATCCATAAATTTTTTCGCATTTCCTTATATTTACATGTTTTTAGGGTGACTGAATCCGAATTCAATGTTTACGAATGGGCTGTCTGGGTACTTAAAATACCATACTTACTTACCTTCGTCTATTCGACGACGTTTATACTTTCCTTGGAGTCTCTTAATCCAAAGCACCGAGGCCCATCTGTGCTCTTATTTAAAAAAAACTAATAGAATTTTTCTCTGGACCGACATCCTTTCAATATCTATTAAATGTATTTGGCTTCGCTAAGTCCGATTTTGGGATTAACGAAACCTCCGTATAATCTCTGAACTCTAAGCCAGTAAATTGATTTTTTAAGGCAGTGGCATAAAGCAAAGAACTATTCTATGAAAATTTGACAATTAGACCATTTTAAAACTATCAAAATTCTAAAAAAAAATGTTTAAATCATGCCACCTGTTCCCTGCTTTCGCCAAGAGAGTATGTTCGGGCACAAATAGATATTATTTCCAATATTAAAAATTAAAAATTTAGTTTAAAGTTCAATGTATTTGCGTGCAGTGGCCGTATGATTTTGAGTGCAAGTTAAAAGAGAGCTTAATGCCGGCTTGCATTAAGCTTTTATAAGCTTTATGTTATGGACATTTTGTGGAGCTTATGTTGAAATGTTATGTTATGTTATGTTATGTTATGTTATGTTATGTTATGTTATGTTATAATTTTAAGAGTATTTCTATGTTAAGTTACATTATGAGTACTTATTGGCTTAGTATTAATGTTAATGAGATGTTTAACTTATGGTATGTTTACATTGGTAATCTTATATTATAGGATGATTAGTTGTTAGGCTCCAACATTCTCCCCCCGTTGAAAGTACCAACTTTCAAGTTAATTAAGAGGAAGAGGTGCTATTTTGTGGATTGGGCGCCGAAATGTGCCCTTGCTGGTTTTCAAATCGACGACTCTAACCTTTCCGTCGTCTCCGGAAATAGTTCGTACAACGCGAGCTAAATGCCACTGCTGTGGTGGCGCGTTGTCTTCATGGATGATGACGAGTTGACCATCCTTTATGTTGGGCTGATCACAGGTCCATTTTTGCCTTCGTTGGAGTGTGTGTATGTAGTCTCGATGCCACATTCTCCAGAATTGTTGTTTGAGATACGATACCGTCTGCCAACGGGATAGGTATCGAAGGTTAGGATTGCCGTCTTGGTCTGCGATAAGTTGCTCAGGTGCTGATGTCAGCGACGACCCTATCAGTAAGTGCGCTGGAGTAAGTGCACAATCATCATTTGGGTCGTCGGACATTGGAGCAATCGGTCGAGAGTTGCGGATATCTTCAATGTCGATGAATAGTGTTTGCAACTCCTCAAACGTCAAGTTGGCTTCTCCGAAGTGTGGCGCTCGCGGTGGTATGAAATTGAATTCAAACCCCTTTTGTGAGCTGAATGTGTAAATGGCGTTAACAGCAGCTTGATTGAATGCCTGTTGCTGGAATTCGGCTAGTTTCGCAGCTGCGCCGACGAAGTTTGTTGCGTTGTCGCAGTAGAGGCGTTGAGGCAGCCCTCTGCGTGCAATGAACCTTCGAAGACATAAAAGAAAAGCGTTAGTTGTAAGTTCGGACACAAGTTCTATGTGGATGGCTTTTGATGCGAAGCACACGAAAATGGCAGCGTATGTTTTGTAGGGACCTTTTCCTCTTAGCCTATAGGTCGTTTGAAAGGGTCCACAAAAGTCGACTCCTGTAACAAGGAATGGACGTTCACCACGTAGACGATCTTCTGGGAGGTTTCCCATTATTTGCTGCATTAAGCGAGGCTTGTAATGGAAGCAATGTGTGCAGGAGCGCACGACTTTTCTGACGAGTTCTCTAGCGTTGACTACCCAAAGTTTTTCTCTGAGAAGTGATATTAGAACCTTGGGCCCGGCGTGTAAATTCTGCTTGTGCAAATGTTCGATGTATAGACGAGTGAAGCGATGATCCTTTGGCATAATGGCTTGAAACTTCGAGTCGAATGGAATATCAGCCTTTGCTAGTCTTCCGCCTACTCTCACAATACTCACTACTGCATTATCTAAGGTCATTTCATGTAAGAATGGTGCGAGGCATTGCATGCTCGGCTTGAGTTTTTTGTTTCTTGCTAATGAACTAATATCCTTTGCGAATGCTGTCTGTTGTATGGTTGCGACTATTCGCCAAAACGTTGCGTGTAATTCTCTGGCTGGGATGTGTGTGATACTACTGACTTTAATAGAACGGTTGATAGGAACTTTATTAAAAACTCGATAGATATATGAGACTATTCTAACGATTCGATGGAATGAGGATGAGTTTTGTATGATTTTGTCTATTAATGATACGGTGTCCTTTGTTGATTCAGTACACACTAGTACTGCATTTTTTCGAGTTTCGATTGGTGTTGCTTCTGTTTCTGTTGTCGTCGTTGTGATTGTTGTTGATGTTTGTTTGCTTGAGGGTGAAGAATGTTGCATGCTATTGCATTGTTGCTGCATGCTTATAGATGATAGTTGGTAGTTATTCTGTTGTTGGTGATGAAGTAGCAATGAGGGTGGCGAAATATCCAAGCAATGGGCAACGCCCGTTTGGGTTTGTTGTTGCTCTTGTTGATGTTGATGTTGCTGATGTTCTTGTGGTTGTTGTTTATTCAGTGCTGTTATGCTGCCGTGTCGTTGTTGATCTTGGAGCTGCAGCTGATGTGGTTGGTCTTGTAATATGTGACATTGGTAGTTAGACGAGTTTGCATTGTGACTGGAATTTCCACCAACTATCCAACCGAATGCAGTATTAAGTAAGTTTGGGAAACCTACTCCTAGTGACAGCTTTCCATCTTGGATTGCTTCAAAAAAGCCAGCGGTGTTTATGAGAAGATCGATTCTGTTTGATTCATTAAAATGGGGATCGGCTAGCACTATGCCCTTCGGAAACTTCCAGTGCGATGTGTTATAACTTTCTTGAGGTTGATTTGTACAAATTCGTTTTATTACAGAGAAAGTAGAAGACCATTTGAATGGCGAGATTCTCGATTTAACTGTTGTTGCAACATTGAACCGAATTGGCTGTTGTATGTTTGATATGCCACTGACAGCGTTTGAGACGCGGCATTTATCTAGTTTTAAACGTTTGACTGTTTCTTCGGTGATAAGGTTCACCTCAGAGCACGAATCCAATAAAGCGCGAATTGGATAATATTCGCCACACTTGCTTTGAATGAGTATGATAGCTGTTGGTAAAACACCTCTTTTTGCGGCGCAAACAACGAGTGATAAATTTTGTTGTGATTGTGGAGCTGGTGTGTATGAAGTGTTAGGATTGAAGTGATGGCTGGTGTGTGTTGGCGGTTGAGTTGCTTGAGGGTAATTATGAAGTAGTGAATGATGTGATGCATGGCAGACTTTGCAGCGCGATTGAGATTGACATTGGGTGACACTGTGACTGCTGCGTAAACAGTTGAAGCAGAGTCCAATGTTTTTGACCCAATCATTTCTTTGGTTGACATTAAGCGATAAGAAAGCTTGGCATGACCATATGCTATGTCTGTCAGTATTACAATACGGACAATTTATTTTGGTAGCAACGAATGACCTGGCAGTGAGATTAGGCCTTGGTTTGGGTTTGGAAATATTGGAGTCTGATAGTGCTGCGTTTTTTGAACGGCTTTCTAAAAACTGACATCGATGTATAATTATCTTGCAGAAGTCGTCCCAGCAAGGAAGTTTTTCATATGTTTGCCTTTGATCATAATCAAGTTTTGTATCTGCATCTACCTTTGACAGCAGAATGTGCATTATAATTGCGTTCATAACATCTTCTACCGTTCCCAGCGATAGAAGAGATCCGCGGATTGCTGACACGGAAGCGAGTAGTTTTTGCAATTGAATTGCATCTGGCTTATGCATTATTGGTTGGTTAAATAAATTTGAAATGTAATCCAGAAAAATTAACACGTCATTGTCGTATCGAAATCGCAATTGCGAGAGTGCCTTTGAATAATTTTCTTCAGTGACTTGAAATGATTGAACAACTTCTAATGCAGGACCTGTGAGACAGTTCAGCAAATAGTTGAATTTGTCAATTGTTGAAAGAGATTGGTCACTGTCAACTAGGTTTACGTATGCACTCATGAAACGTTTATAATCTGCGTATGTACCATCAAAGTTTGGAAGTGTCAATCTAGGTAATCTATTGATTGAGGCACTAGTCGAGTTCATAAAACTTGCTTCTGGTACACTGGCATGATTTTTTTGGTTGATGAATGTAATAAGAATTGATTTAATTTCGATAAATAGCTCTTCTATTTTAGATCGGCAATTGTCGCTTGGATCTAGTTCTTCAATTTGCGATTGAGTTTTGGAAATTATTTTGAAGTGTGACTCCAGTAATTCTAGATTACATTCGAGCACCGGTAGGTTGGCAGTATTATCAGAATTATTAACTCTTGCTTTCAGATTGATTAAGTGCTTTTCAATTGTTGAACGTATAGTTTTGAGTTTACTTAAATTTTCCATAATTGGTTTAGGGTTACTCATTGTGGTAATTGAAGAAAAGTCAACGCAATTTAAAGTCAGTTGTATGTCACTGTGTATTTGTATCACAAAAATCAGTTTTGTACCACTGTACTAACGCACTACGAATTGGGAAGAGGCAACGCGACAACAAGAATATCAGCAGTTTAAATGACAAGATGGCGCGTAAAACCGTAAATAGGTAAACCGTAATATTTTTTACTGTAAGTAGCCGTGATTAAATGTATTTAGTAACGGATCAGATGATTTTATTTTTACAGTTTCGAACTGTGGTTTGCCGTATTAGAGTTGTGTATGTGTTAGATGAGCAATTATGATGTGTTATATTTGTATGTGATTGCTGTAAATTTGTTCATGCAAAAATATTGATGTATGTTCATGCAAATGTATGTGCTTGGTAGGTATATATATATATATATGTATATGTATAAATTTGTAGTTTTATTTCATTTAAAAATTTTGAAAAAATATATAATTTTTTTTTTTTTTTTTTTTTTTTTTTAATTGTATGTGTGTGCGCAATAAAAATTTTTAAATGTGCAGCAAATGTTGAAAATAAATGTAAAAAATTTGTTTGCAATTAATTTTTATTTATTTCAGCCAATTTTAAATCTCGTGAGTCACCCTAATGTAAAAGCTTTTCTTTATTTTAAGTGTGAGCTTTGAATTTGAATATGTAAGCTTTAAGCTTGAACA
Organism: Chymomyza amoena; assembly: GCA_037043745.1. NCBI lineage: Eukaryota > Metazoa > Arthropoda > Insecta > Diptera > Drosophilidae > Chymomyza > Chymomyza amoena. The sequence goes on from JBAMAX010000089.1 coordinate 22,284, forward strand.
TATGCGCATGCGTTTTTAGATTTTTAATATGTATGAATGTGTGTGTATGTATGTTTGAATTTATGCACTTTTGGTTGCAGTTTGTGTTTTTGTTGTTTTACTCACTCAGAATTTTAACCTTTGCAGTTTAGTATGTGGAGTTTAATGTTGTTTCGATGATAGTTGGGTAGTTGATGTAGATGTTGATGATGATGTTTTTGTAGATGTATATTTTAAAGATGTGTTGTAAGTTGTATGTTGTATGTCCCACGTAGTTTGTGAGGTTATGTTTGCTTGGTGTATGTATGTATAGTTGTCCGCCAAATTGTTTGACCTTTGATTTTGTGTGTGTGAAATTTCCAGCGGCGCGCCGTGGCCTTGTGTTGTGTTTGAAGAATTTCCAACGGCGTGTCGTGGCCTTTTTCTTTGTGTGTTGTCCACTGCAGCTCTTTCTTTACGAAGATCTTTAAACTAAATAGCAATGCATGAAAAATATGCTTTGGATATTTAAATATTTGTGTCCTGTCGCGGTCGCCAAAATGTTCCCTGCTTTCGCCAAGAGAGTATGTTCGGGCACAAATAGATATTATTTCCAATATTAAAAATTAAAAATTTAGTTTAAAGTTCAATGTATTTGCGTGCAGTGGCCGTATGATTTTGAGTGCAAGTTAAAAGAGAGCTTAATGCCGGCTTGCATTAAGCTTTTATAAGCTTTATGTTATGGACATTTTGTGGAGCTTATGTTGAAATGTTATGTTATGTTATGTTATGTTATGTTATGTTATGTTATGTTATGTTATGTTATGTTATGTTATGTTATAATTTTAAGAGTATTTCTATGTTAAGTTACATTATGAGTACTTATTGGCTTAGTATTAATGTTAATGAGATGTTTAACTTATGGTATGTTTACATTGGTAATCTTATATTATAGGATGATTAGTTGTTAGGCTCCAACACCACCTTTTAAATGATATGTAAAACATCGTAAAAAAAAACTTTTTTTTTAGAGGGATACAAACATTACAATAAGGCAGTTTTGGGATGTAATTCTGTTTTTTTCTTTTCTCCCTTAATCTGGCTAATAACCTTTTACAAGAGGTACACTCCATAGTTTATACTTCGATGTTTGAACTATCGTTACTATCGAATGTACTGAAATATGGTATACAAAATATGTCAAAATGGCTACGTCTAACATGGCTAATGAGGAATCGATTTTTGTTTTTTTATGCGAAGAATTTTTATAAAAATTTGGCGAACTTTAATAATTTTTTATGGTCCCCATCGGATTTGGTTGCCTATCTTGTGTTCGTTGATTTGTCAAAAAAGTTTTCTACATACGAAAGTATACTGTCGATATATCGAACAAAACCATCGATAGTATCCGTCAAATGAAACTATCAAAACTATCGATATTGCCAAGGATAGTATCCCAACTCTAAAATTCGAGTTTAAATAAATCAACCAACATTTTTTCATAATTCAATAACCATTTTATTATTATTATAATTAATATCTTTATCATTTTTTTTTAATTTTTACACTCTTTGAAAATATATATATTTTTATTTTGGTATTTTGTACAATATTATTATTATTATATCCTTTATATTATGATACATATTTTCAAGCATATGGTACTGGACCTTTCAGTTCAATTGCTAGCTAATCTTTCAACTTTTTAAATCCTTTGGGAATTTGCCATCCATCAACTATATTTACAAACTTTTACACAATGTTTCACATTCAACTTTGGTCAACTCTGGTCAACTAGCGTGAACCGTTCTTAACCTCCGCTAGGCACTCGTATCGATGTCCACGTTCAGTTTGGCCAGATTAGCCCGGCTGTTGGCATGTCCGGGCTGCAGGCGCAGTGCCTCACGATAACAGTCCACAGCCTGTTGCTTAAGTCCACGCATTTGCAAAATGGCACCCAGATTCGCATGAGCGTGGGCAGCAAGAGGACGCAGTGCGGCTGCCTTGCGGTACCATAACTCTGCCTCTGACAGACGATTAAGCAAACGCAAAGCATCGGCCACAGCTGCCACCAGGGCATAATCTGTGGGCGCCAACGCAGCGGCGCGCAGATGATAGACAAGTGCCTCTCTGGGTCTTTCCTGGCGATCCAGGAAGTCCGCTGCAGAATTAAATCAAATGTTTAGTTATATTAATGTTATGCCGTCTTGCGCTAAAATCCCCTACCATAATGATGATGAGCGCTGGGCTCCACTGGCGACAGTTGCAGTGCCCGTTTAAACCACTGTTCCGCCTCGGCATAGCGACTACTCTGTAGGGGCGAGAGGATTAGAAAGGGTTAGACTACCGGTTTATTTTGTAGCCAAACATATAGCTTACATTTCTGGCCAGCGTCAGACCATAAGACACATAGACAGCGCCCTGCTGTGGCTGTAGCTGCAGTGCCGCTCGATGATGCCATTCCGCTGCATCCCATTGCTGCAGCTCGCCAAAAACATCGCCCAGGCGTTGATGCACAACGGCACGCTGTTGGTGGTCTCGCGGCAAGCTCTCCAGTGCCTCTCGGTAAACCATCAATGCACGCTGCGGCTTATCCTGGCTGCGATAGAGTGCGCCCAGTTGCAAGTAGGCGCTTTGCCGTGCACGCTCATGTGCACTCCGATCTCGCACGCCGTGCCCATCCAAACGGGCGCCGCCCAGCAACACCTCAGCTGCCTCATCGTGGCGTTCCAGCGCCAGCAGAGATATGCCCAGATTCAAATAGGCGGTGGCCAGTTGCGGACGCAGATGAATGGCGCGTCTGTAGCAAGGCAGAGCGCCGCTATAATTGCGTTGCTGTTGATGTACAATGCCGCTGAAAGTATGCAGCAAGAAATACAACTCAAACTATGTTTTACTGCAGTTAACTTGTGCGCGCTGGTTTTATGACCAATTTCTCTACGGATTAGGGGTATGTTGGGTTTATGGATAGGCATAAAAAGATGGGTCGTATAGAGGTAGTCAGCTACTCTCTTTAAAGTCGGCAGTTAAATATTCAGCATGCTATGGAAAGAGTTTTGAAGTAATATTGCGTTTGGTTTGTAAAAAGTTTTTCGTTTGATTTCTTTCCGTTTCTTCGAATTTTGTTGCTGAATATTTTGAAAGTTTTAAAGTTGGACGATGTGTTTATTGACTCTGACTTAGGTATGCTAAAATCGTATGATAACTGCAATAGTTATATTCTGACATAATTATACATCGTTTTAAGCTATAAGTAAATTCAGATATGTGGGAAGCACGCAGGGAGCGAAGTCTCCTTTGTATAGGATTAGAAAACTTTTTTTTCTTCTGAAATTGAAATAATTAAGGGTTTGCCAATAGACATCACTTTACACTATAAATAAGTTCAGATTTTGGGAAGGACACAGTGGCGGACTCCCCTATTTTTCTTGTGTAAGGGATGAATGAAAACTTTATGGTCTTTTCGCTCTAAAATGGCCTTGTTGGAAAATGAAGCACACGTCAATAGGCATCATTATTGACAATATAACTTATCCAGATTCAAATACCTGTCGTTCATAACTTTCCTTTGGTCTCTCCTTCAAAAGAATTGAAAACTTACAGATACTCAGGAGGTGGAACCACATAGTTGTAATATCAATGTTGAATGCAAACGTTACCTTCCCCATTACTTATATACATATAGTCCAAATTTATATAAACGTCGGTTTATATAAAACTTTTATATAATCAAAAATGATTTTTTGAACTCCTTGAACCATTTGTTTACAAAAAAAAATTAAAAAAAAGCATTTTCCATAAATTTTGATTTTTTCTAAATCTTTCTGCTATTTCACCAACTTTAAAACTATTCTAAATTCGTAAACAATTTCGTTTCCTTTGAAGAAAAAAGTTATGCTCTGATAGAATGGGTGCCCCTATGACATTTGGGATAAACTATATTGATTTTCCCAGTACACAAGTAGATTTAATCAGCGCTAACGAAAATTACATTAAATACGTCAACACAACTATGTCATAGGGGCTCCACGCCCTGCATACTTCGAAAGTCTAATTCCCGCCCCATCTTGGACGCCTAGATGTAAGTATTTAAGATAGTTTTTATTACACTTAAATCGCTGTTTCTTCATCGCGATGTGAATCCTCTACAATTGATTCAATGTGATTTTCCACTTTTTTCTGTATTCTTCCCAAAGAGCACATAAGACAAAATTGTAGATCGATTTAAGGGGAATTATCCCAATACAATCTTTGACTCACGTTTACCTTGTTTATGAACTTTAGGCTTAATATCCAAAAGAGTGAAATGATCTGAATTTAATCCCTAAATAGAACAGTGCGAGTCAATTTGAAGTTCGATTGATTTAAAGAAAACGAGAAGTTCTGCTCCTTTAAAACTTTAAGTCACCCTTTCCTATAATTAGGTAGAACAAATCCGAATATCCTTCTTCATTGAAACTTTAAACAAAATTTAAGATTTCTAGCATTTTTTCTGAACTAAACGAAGATATCAATTAGCTAGGATTTTTCATAGAAACCATTATCGAATATTCATAAATCTTATCAAATTTAAGTAGTTGGTCTGTTGTTATAAAAAAGGTCGCTCGTTAACGCGAAATAAAATTGAATTCCCTATATCCCAGTCAATCAATTTCTTGGTATAAATAACTTGAAGGAATTGGTAAACTTTCTTGAAGAGAAAGCGACTTTTGATTTTTTCATTTCCCCTAAAAATACAATTTCCTTAAATACTAGGCCAACTACTTTTTAGCCTTTCTTAGTACAAATAATCAAAAGGAATTGAAAATTTTCTTAATTCGAGGTCTCTTTGATATTTTTTCTTTGTCAAAGTAAGGGTCTCTTCAATGCTAGGAAAAATAAGTTTTCTTGCAGTTTGGAAAAATCAAACTTAAAGCAGTCTAAAAATTTGTCCAACAAGAATTTTTCTTGTAGTTTCGAAAAATGTTGGAAAATAGTCAAAAAATTGCTCATTACTTCAATACGCGTGAAATCAAGAGCAATTCTATTCGACAAGTTAAACTATAAAAACTATTATAAAATTCGCTTATTAAGATCAATAAAGGAGGAATCGGTGGACTTGATATTCCGCGAGATTGAAAATTACTGGAACTCGAAAAATTAAACTTAAAGTTGCAAAAGTATTAGTCCATCTGGAATCTATTATTTGATTTAGGAGAATGTTGACAAAATTCTAAACAAACATCAAATCAAAAGAATTTCTAAACTAACTCTGCAAAATTAAAGATTACTGCTGTTTGAAAAATTCATCTTGAAACTTTATAATAAATACGATAGTTTAATTTAAAGGACTTGGAATTAGATGAAATTCTGGAAAAAAATTCGTTTCTGAGAAATTAAAAATTATTATTATTAAATAATTCGCTGATTAAGTTTATTACTCGAGGAACCAAGAGGAATTCTGAACAAAGTTCATGACTCTGCTAACTCGAAGATTAGTGTTGTTGAAAAAATTAATCTTGAAACTTCATTTAAAATATGTTAGTTTAATATAATAGACATGGAATCAGAGGAACTCTGAACAATGTTCGTGCCTCTGCGAAATCAAGAATTACTTAAGTTCGAGAAAAGAAACTTAAAGGTAATGAAAAATTCGCTCATTAAGTTTATTACGAGTGGAATCAAGGGAAATTCTGAACAAAGTTCATGATTCGGCGAAATCGAAGATTAGTGTAGTTCAAAAATTAATCTAGAAACTTCATTAAAAATACGTTAGTTTAATATAATAGACATGGAATCATGAGGAACTTTGAACAATGTTCGTGAAGGTAATGAAAAATTTGCTCATTAAGTTTAATACGAGTGGAATCAAGAGATTTTGTGAACAAAGTTCATGATTCGGCGAAATCGAAGATTGGCGTAGTTCGAAAAGCTAAACTAAAAGCTTTTTTCCATTTTCGCTATTAGAGTTCAAATCGAGAGGAATTCTAAACAAAATTCATAATTCTTCGAAAAGTTAAACTTAAATCTTTATTAAAAATTCGCTTATTAAGTTCAATTCGCATGTAGTCGTGAGCAATTCTGAACAAAGTTCATGATTCCTCGAAAAACTAAACCTTAAGCTTTTTTACAAATTCGTTCAATACTGAGAATCTAGGGGAATCCGAACAAAGTTTCTGATTCTGCGAAGTTGAATATTACTGCTTTTCGAAAAATGCAACTTAAAGCTTTTTAAGTGCAGCTATTTTAAAATTCACTCTTTTACTTTGCCAACACTCAAGCTAAGGGATCAGTATGCCCAGAAGTCGGTGCTTTCCAACACTAACATTTTGTATGTTTTTGTAGCTGTTCTGTTGCTTTTTCGCGCTTTAGCCAAGTTATGGATGGTTGGTAAGTTGTTAAAAATGCACAAGCGCAAAGAAACTACGCTGAGTTACTTAGCCCGAGCCGAGAGTGGGCTCTGGCGGGGATTTCGAGTGGGGCAAGGGCCTTAATAGTGTGCCGAGTAAATTAACTTTGGCTTTGTGTTTTGCTGCGGTTTCTTTTTCTTAATTGCAACGCTTGACTGGGGCCCCTCCGGCTAAAAGTGTTTTCACAGAGCTGACCTTCAAGTGAATATTTTCACTAGGCATCGTCGGGCGACGGCTTCATTTAATTAACAAAAAAAAATACATGTACCTCCTTTATATATACCAGATTTAGTCAGTAAGTCAGTGTGAGTGGGTCGGAGAGAACTGCATAGAAAAGTTCAAATTGATTGAAGCTGTAAAACGACCGACCGGCTGGATAAACAAATATCAATGGAAAACCATGCAGACCTGGCCTAGTACTAGTAACATTCGGGTTATTCATATACAGGCATACAAATATATGTATATAGATGTGTATATAGTGTGTATTCTACATATATACATGATGTCTGCGTTGTGTTTTGATATAAACACAAAGTTCGTATATGCATGAATAAGTGCTTTTAAATAAAAGGCTGCATTTTATTTGCAGCACAAGAGCGAAACGTAACAAAATAGAGCAAAAAATGAACCTAAGCACAGATTGCACCACAACAACAACAACAACAGAGCAAAAAAACAAGAAAAACAACAACAACAACAACGACAAAAGCAAGTTATTCAAACAAATGTCGAGAAGACTATAAAATCAAATCGAGAGTTGGTTGTAATGTTTGAAGTGGAAATGGGTTTGGGAACAAGGAGTATGGGAACAAAAAAGTACAGCGATATCCAGAAATACTCAATACCATTCTTTGTACTGCCAAAAATTCTACACTACTGTACAGCTTCATAAAATTTATGAAACATACCGAAGGGTAAGGTAATTTTTGGATTACAGCAGCATCATTCGATTTCGGAGAATCATGAATTTTGTTCAGAATTCCTCTTGATTCCATGCGTAATAAACTTAATGAGCGAATTTTTTATTAACTTTAAGTTTATTTTTTTGAACAGCAGTAATTTTTGATTTCGCAGAAAAAAACTTTGTTCAGAATTCCTCTTGAAAGTTTCCGAAAAAAAAAAAAAAAAAATTTTTCTTAAATCTTAATTAATATCTTTATTATCGCCTTGGAAGTATTCACCATTAGAGCCTACACACAAATTCAACGTTTGATCCAATCATCCATACACTTCTGGTAGGTCTGGGCAGGGATAAGTTCCTTCTTCGAATTTTGTTTGATGATCTCAATGGCGTCAAAACGCTTCCCTCTTAATGGGAATTTGAGTTTGGGGAACAGGAAAAAGGCACACGGCGCCATATATGGCCAAAAATTCCAAAATAATGAAAAAAAAAATTTTACGTTTTTGGCACGAGTCGAACCGCGACGCGTTTCATGCCCAAAACTTCAACCAAAATGTGTTCGGCTGATCCATTTAAGATAAAAAGGTCTGAAGCAATCTCACGAATATCGACACTACGATTTTCGAGCACAATTTTTTTGCACTGCATCGACGTTTTCTTCGGTACTTGATGTTGAAGAATGACCGGAACGAGAACAAATCAAAATCTCTGAACAATTTGTACCACTCGTGTGCCTCTGTTTTGGAGATACAGTCCTCAGTGAAGGCCTTTTGCAACATTTTAAGCGAATCGGCACCCGAAAATTCATTCACAACACAAAATTTCAAACAAACTCGTTGATATACGTTTTTTTTAATTGCAAAAATCGAAGAGCGTCCTTTTTTCGACTAACAACAACAGCTGCCAAACCAATACTAATAAGGCAATTGCGCTCAAATTATCACAAGATGTCAAAAACAGTCCTACCAACCTAATAAAAAAATAAATATACCGATTCATTTTGCGCGCGCCTTTTAAATCGAAATTCAACATCTTCTTTCTCCACTTCTTTACTTTATACTACTTAGGGATCATCTATAAATTAGGTAACCCTGAATTTCGTCAAAAATGTTGACTCAAAATAGATCCCCCTCCCCCTTGTGACACAGTAATGGAATATTTTTGAAGATTTTCCATATGATTTTTGTGACTCGTGATGCTTCATCTGACCCCCCTTCCGTAAAGAGCGTCGCGTAGTTTATGAATTATCCCTTAGTATCTAAACGCAATCACTATTTTGAGATCTGTACGCAAAATAATAAACATTGGTTTTATGTTTTGGGCTTTAAAAAAAAAAGGAGCTGGAAACTTTGTATCGTAACTCCTTGTCCTCGGCTTCACTTCTATCTGAGGTTTAGTTCTTCGTTTAAGTTGATTTTAACGTCAGCGACTCTCCTCCTCAGGCTCGTCATGAGAGGAGGTGAGTGGGGAGGCATTCTTCCCCGGACCCGTAGTAGGGGCCTGGTCCCATTTACTGGACGGGACGGCATATTTCCTCCGTGCCTATCTGCAATGGTCTAAATACTGGGATTTCGTATTGGGCTTAGATTGCTTCAATCCGAAGCAATGAATGCTTTAGGAAAAGAAAGATCAGGGGTCTCCTAGAAATCTGTGGAATCAAAAGTAAGTGTTCTTTAGCAATTTGTGCTGGAGAGCAAATAAAACTGAAGACAAATCCGAAATATCCCAGGGAGGGAAAGGATCATGAATTACAATTGGAATTCAGGCGACCCTGAAAACATATACTAACAACTTTCGAAAATCCAAGCTAAAAAGCGGATTTTTTAATGGTTATGTCAGAAGCAGCCAGTATTGCTGTAGGTCTTTGAGTCGTTGAACGTTTTTGTGTGATAAAAGACCTTTTTTGATGGCACTCAATTTTTTTTTGTTTTGTAATGATTTTTGTTGTTTTTATATTATTATTTTTTGCAATAGTATTGTAATATAATTTTTTTTTAAATGTCGTCCATATCCTTTGTGTGTACGTTTTCATCAAGTTTTTTTTTTGCTTAATAAACAGCTTTATATGTAACATATTTAATGTAACATATCTGGCAGAGCTCCGGAAATCGAATACATTTTTTTCACTTTCGTTTTTGCGTGCTTTCAGTTCTACATTTTTTCCTGTCGATTGACATATTTTGCCTACTCTTTGTCGGCCCAGCTCTACAGCTTTGAGATTCTTCACAACTATGTTATTTTTGTAAAAAGGGAAATTTTTCTTATACAAGATCTGAACCATTAATATATATATATCTAAATGTATGTGCCACTTATAATTTGATAATTATCAAAAACGGTTTTTTGTCACCTAATTGTTGCTTTGAAACCCCCGTTCAAATTTAAAAAATTTATGGAAAACTGACAGTCACCCCATAGCCTTCCATCCTAAAATGATTCGTTTGGTCATAGAACAAGATAATATGCTTGCAATATAGTCCCAAAACAGTGAACCGGCGGCTTGAAAAAGAAAGAAGAGCTTGGCGTGGCCAAAATTATGGATTAGCCGCCACAATTGCCGAAGTTTTTGTGAGATGAGCTCGATCGTCATGGGAGAGAGTGTCTAAGCATATATGGCAAAACATGCAAGTGGAAACACTTCGAAAACTCGTCAAAAATGCAAAAAATGTATTGCAATAAACAAAGCCAAAAGAGCTCATTTTCAAAAAAAATTGCATTAACTGGTATTGGTGAACATTAATTAATATAACTTTCTTCGAATATATAATACAAACTAGTCACAAGAAGTTAATTCGTAATATCATAATCCCAGAAATAGCTGATAAATTGATTCGTTTTCATTGAAAAGTTTTTTTGGAGGCGTAAACTTCATTGTTTAAAACTAACTTTTCAACTATTTTTATACCCTGTACCTATAGGTACAAAGGGTATACTAGATTTATGCAATGTGTGTAACGGTCAGAAGGAGACGTGGCAGTCCACCAGTCCTTTATACTAAAATGCTTATTAAAACCTCGGGTAGCGATTGAGCCATGTCCGTCGTCCGTCCGTCCGTATGAATGCCTAGATCTCGGAGACTAGAAGAGCTAGAGACAGCAAACTTTACTAGCTGGTCCATATATTTCCTTAGAAGATGAAGTTTGTTGAATCATGTAACTGTCTTTCCTCAATCCCCCACAGTAGATTTTCGCGGTTTTTGGTCACACATATGAAATTTAACAGAGCGATGTGTTATGGTTCCACGCATCTGTGGGACAAAATATTATTAATAATGAATAAAATCGGACAAATACTACAAAAGCTATAGTCAAAACTATACGACCTTCGTCAATATTTGACTCTACCTAATTATGGTTACAAGTGATCTCGAATCACAATTTCTGGTAAGTCGATTAATGAGGCTCTAATGAACAAATCCACATCCAAATTTTATCGATGCGGACCCCCTATACCCTGAAATCAATTTACCATGTTTTCTCCCACGCCCCGAACATATCATATATTAAATATTTTTTGACGTAACTTTCGAGTTTCATCACAATCGGTTAAATTTTACTGAACCTTTAAGTAAAAATATCGAATTTCACCAAAAACTAAATCAATTCGAATTGGAAAGTTCTTAGTAGGAATATGCAGAAAAAATTTTGTCGAGAGAAAACGTACAGGGTAGTCCACTGTCGGGCACCGGCTCGACTCTACCACATTTTTTAATTACAAAATTTGATTGATTTTGGTAATTTCAAATTGTTTTCCATTTAATCCGGTTTTGCGCAATAGAAGGTAATTTCACTCTTTATCTTAAAAAAATTGATTGATTTTGTTAATTTCAAATTGTTCCTTCCAAGCCGGTTTTCCGAAATATAAGCTAATTTCGCTACAAATTGATTGTCCCAACTCCAAGTTATTCGTATACATTTTGATTTACAAATTTCGACTAAAGTTATTTATAAATACAAATTTTGTACCTATGAGACTCCAGAATTGAATTTCTAAAATAGCAAAAGAATGCAAATAATTAAAAAGCAGTGCAGTATATAAAACATTTTGTGCAGCTCCATTTTGTGTTCGAAGAGCATTCCAACAACATGTCGTATACGTATTAAAATGCACCATTTTGCAAGCTCAGCCCAAAAGTATGCAGCAAAATTTGCAAGCTGAATATTTAAGAACAATTTCAATGGGAATTGCTGAAAAATTGATGCTAAAGCTATGTTATATATTTCAAGGAACACAGGGGACCTGATTTTAATTGCTTCGTCGTCGACATTTTATGGTATTTTATGTAAACTTTTTAATCAACGCTCGTCCTACGGACAAGCTGCATTTTTTATTTGTTTAGATTTTGTTTTCGTATGAGCAACCATCATTGTATATATACATATACATCATATATGTATGTATAGAGACCGCTCTACGTCACTCATGCTCGCTCTCTTTCTGACTATGCCACATATACAACATTGATGAAAACATTTGTGTGGCATTGAAGGCTGCAGGCGAAACAAGAATAAAACATTGGTACCGAACCAAAACCAAACCAAACCAAACCGAACCGAACCATAATACAAGTGCATGGGAATTGCATGAAAACCAAGCAGCGTATGGATTTGCCCAACTGAATATTGAGTATTCTATTTGATATATACAAAATAGACGAATTGTTTTGTTTTGTGATTTTCCCTAGTCTGTCTGTGTAACTGTGTGTATCTGTGTGTATCTGTGAGTGTGTTTATTTATTTTTCCAATTTTTTTTTTGGTTGGTTCCCTTTTTTGGATAGCGTGCACCCGCACGTTTAGCAACTGCAGGTGAGCAAACAAACAGTGACGACACAAAAAGAGAGAGGTAGGATGTAAACTGTGCGGAACTTTGGAACATACTACACATACATATATACATATATATAAAAAAATACAACCCAAATAGTAAGAGTGTAATATAGACCAAGGGGGAGACACAAAGAGAGTCAAAACAGAAAATAGAAATCGAATTATACAGCTCAGTGATTCTACGGTTTTTGGTGTTTGGTTGCCTGTTACTTTGACTTCGACGCTTTGCCTCACCTCCTCTCACCACGCCTCACTACACATTGCTTTGCAGTTAAAAATCTCAGCAGGAAAGGGAAGCACAGCACAGCAGCAGCAACAACAATAACAACATGGAGAGCAAGCATAGAGCAGAAAACCATGACAGCTCGCACACAACAACAAAACCCATAGACAGGAGAGAGTGCGTCATGGACACGTGCAACGGTGAAAATTTGTTGCCGCAAGGTACAAAAGATACAACGTGAGGAATCTCTGTAGCTATAGATGTGTATAGATGGGCATGGGCATTCGACTATTGATGGCTTACGAGTAAATAATGTACAAACAGCTGCTTATCCTTACAGCACACATCAGTGGCGTAGGCGGGTTATTTTCCAGCAGGGGTTGGGGATGCTGGGAATGAGCATTTTGTGGAATTGGAAGTCAAGCCCCCTACAGAGGCTACCACGTGATTCGCAAACATTTCCTGCAGGAAGTGGAACATGCTAATGACATAAATGGACAAACTCGATCTGCCTGCAAATAATCAGCATCTTTGGTAAGATTTCGTTTCTTCTAATATAGTTTTTGAGATCCTTATGCTCGTACAGACGGATGGACACTTTCGAGGAACTTTAAAGGAAATGGTTGTATGTTTCTTTAGAAAAACTTCTTCTTTCTTAGCATAACAGTCCTGGGTGCTTCCTTATGACTCTATCCAATGCTAAGGTTTTCCGACCTCTCACGCGCAGCCTTTTTTTTTCCTAAAAAGGGTAGCTCATAGAGAAGTGGGGTACTGCGACCAAAAGGTCTTTTGTACCATATCCTAAGGTTAAAACAAAAGACTTTCCGCTTTCTCATAAATAGCAGTAAGTCTTTTGTTGGTATTGATTTAAGATGGAAGTGACAGGCTCTGTCCCATACCAGCGCTGGGCAGTCACAGAGAATATGTCTGCTTGTTTCATCGTCTTCTAGACAGAGCCTACACTCTGAAGAGTCCAATAGGCCAATTTTCTGTAGATGATATCTAACAGTGTGGTGAACAGATAACAGGCAAAAACTCCGCTTGAAGGACGCTGGGCAAGATGCCCATTGCGGTGGAGATTCTGATGTTGGGTCCAACGATTCCAACATCTACACCCTGCTCAGTTTTGGACCGATCAGTGAACTATTGTTGCCATCGGGGGTTTCCACAGGGGCTGCCATCATCCCAAGTCTCCCGACTAGAAGAGAAGAGATCTAAATTTCCTGTTGTGCAAAAGTTCCGTGATCATAAGATCTGATCTAGAGCAGATCGATACGTCAGGAAGGGAATATATAAGTACGGCATGACCAGTGTCACTTGCTAAGATTCCAGATGTGATCTGGATACGTAGTAGACTCTGCATGGCTGACTTTTTGATGAAATTATGCAGTGGTGTGAGTCCAAGGACTGACTCCATGACAGCTGTCGGACAGGTACGCATCGCTCCCTAGAGAGATATGCATACCAGTCTTTGAAGCTTGCTGCATTTATTGATGTCCACATCTTGGGCCACCACACAAGGGCTGCATCATACGGTACATCCATTCTATAATATGAGGGCTGAAGCCCCATGTGCTGCCAAAGAGTAGCTTTGGAGAGCACTTGTTCTCGCAGCCTCCTTACTCGGCCATATTTTTTTAATCTACTCATTATTTTTCCCCGGAAAATCTCTAAAATCCTCTAAATTACCTCAATCTACGCCACTGCCGCATACACTCTCATATATTGAAAAACACCCACACTTAAGCTCATATGAAGTCAACTGGCAGCTGTGCTGATGTGTTGGTGTGTGTGGTGGTGTGGCATGTGACATTGATTTTCGATTAGGGCCGGAAATGTGACATTCTGCGCTCTCTTTATACTTATTACCCAGCCCGTGAGTTAGTCTGTTAGTCTGAAGAGAGTAAAGCAGTTTGGGGCTACCATCCCGCTCTCTCCTCCGCTCTTCGTAGCTTTAAAGTATACCTCAACACACCGGCGCCAGCATATGAAGTGTTTATGTAAATGAATGCCGCACGTTGAAGCTACTACGGCACTTCAACGCTCCGGGCACTGTACAAACAAACACTTCACACGTTGCACACTCCAATATCAAGAGGGGCAGGGGCAGCGAGGGGAGCGAGTGCGAAACGTAAGTGCTGCAAAAGACTTTGGTGCGGTGTCGAGATTAGCAGCAAGCTTCACAGTCAACTGCAACAAGAGCTACAACTATGGCAACAGTTGAAGGCAACAAATCCAACAAGAGAGAGTGCTTTAGAGGCGTCGCCGACGCCGTCAATGCCGCCGCCGCTGACGCCTCCTGTTGCATAATGTAAGTGGACGTGGACGGAAAAATTCAATCAGGCAACTTTTCGATAAGCTGCAAAGACAACATTCAAGTTGCAAGTAGCAAGCAAGCAAGCAGTTGGAGGCATGCTGTTGCAACTAAAGCTCTTTAAAATTGAAACTTTTTTACATCGTTGAAGTAAAATCAGCGTCTTTGGGTTTAGCCTTAGCTACAGCTTTGTCTTGGCTTTGGTTGCGGCTTGACAGGCCGTCGACGTCGTCGTCTTCGTTATCGTCGTTCTGTTGCCAGCCAAGGCAGTTGGACAGGTGGCAGTGCTACAGTAATCCCAAATCAAAGTTGCTCTAGTCAGTCAAAGTTATGGCTGAGGGGCAGCTGTAAAGGTTCTTATGAAAAATTACCAAAAGTGGATCGATAGGATTCTAATAACGGTAATTAACTAGATTCTCTTTCAAGCAGGATTTTTTGGGAACATTATATTATGTATATGTAAAAATGGAATGACCATGATTTTGGTCATGCAAAAATTCTCAAGGGAAATCCACTTATTCCCGAGAGTACAGACTACTGCATACCGCAGGAACACTTTATAACCAAATGCAAAACCCATTCTCCTACCAGGGAGGAGTGTAGTAGAGGTGTGCCACACCCAGCTGGCTCGATAAAGATATACGCGGATGTTTCCAAGTTGGACAACCATGTAGGCGGAAGTGGATATGTTGGGGAACTCAACATCAAGAACTGCTTTCCGACTCCCGGATTACTGCAGTGTCTTTTAGACAGAGGTCATTGCAATCCAGAAGGCTTTGACAACAATATGAAACCAACCAGCACGGAATGAGAACATCTGTATCTTCCCGGACACCCTAGTTTCTTTCTTTCCGACTCCCGGATTACTGCAACCAGGAATACTGCAACCAGGGAGGAGTGGAGTATAAGGGTGGCACCCCCAGCTGGCTCGATAAAGATATACGCAGATGGTTCCAAGCTGGACAACCATGTAGGCGGAAGTGGATATGTTGGGGAACTCAACGTCAGAACTGCTTTCCGACTCCCGGATTACTGCAGTGTCTTTTAGACAGAGGTCATTGCAATCCAGAAGGCTTTGACAACAATATGAAACCAACCAGCACGGAATGAGAACATCTGTATCTTCCCGGACACCCTAGTTTCGATGACTTTGTGCATGAAGTCGGTGAATGACTGCCGCTTGTGTCTGGAGGACATGACTGAGCAGTTTTGAATACACCTCATATGGTTCCAGGACATAGGGACATCGAGAGCAACGGTATTCCGGATGAGCTGGCTAGACAAGGAACTACCAGCACCCTCCAGCCAGCTGCAAACTGAGAGTACGAAATTACTTCGCTGAAACGTGGAATCGAACATCGAAGGCGTGCAGGATCTCGCGGCTAAACTGGCCGACATACTGCAGTAAAAGAACTAAGGAACTTTGCTGTCTCAAAAGAGCCCAGTGCTCGACTGTCATCTGAGCTATCACAGGACACTGTCTGGTGGGAAATCATGCATCTAGGCTGAATGCTCCCCACCATGACTTCTGTAGAAGCTGTGGCAAAGAGAAGGATTTGGAGACAATGGATCACTTTTTCAATCGCTGCCCTGGGCTGGGCAGGAAAAGATTTCGTTTTATAAAGTCACACTTTCTTGATGATTTATCTCAGCTCCCCGAACAGAGTCACAAATGCCTCTTAAGGTTTATTAAGGCGGCTGGATGGCCATCTCACCTCATACAGGGGACCTCTTAAGTGGGCAAGAGTGGTGAATGGTCTACCATAGCGGTATCACAAGGGATCTATTCTTGGTGGAAGTGAGCTAGAACGTCAGTCCCAACTGCCGCCCTAACCTAACCTATGCTCCACTAGGAGTAACAGGACATAAAATGAAGAACTTAACTTTTTAAACAATAAAATCAGGAATTTCTTTCCATCTTGAAAAGTTCACATACAAATTTTGTTTATCCAAAAAAAGTTTTTAGGAAAACCTATAAAGATATTTCGGCATAGCTAAGATTCTTTTCGAACTTCCTTAATCTTATATAAACATCAAAAATCTCTCAAAAAAAGTATAATACATTTGGCACTTTCTCCTGCTCCATGGCTTTCTCTAATTACGTACGCATTGTCTTGGCTATATTTTTGAGTACCTACTGTACCTAAGTGCTTGTACTCTCTCCCTCTCTCTCTCTTGGCTACTAAGTTTCTGCCGCAGTTGGAAGCCTTAGCAGTTATGAAGTCAGGCAAAGGCTAAAGTCTTTTTGTGCCATTGACATTGTTTGAAATTTCATCTGAGTTGTCAACTGATTTTTGCATTCTCTATTCTTACGCTCTTATGCTTACGTTCCCTCTCTCTGCTCTTTTTTTGTATTTTCTTGGCGCTGCAGTTTTTGCTCAGGCAGTGCGTACAATTTGGTAAACGAAGGCAATTTGCCTGTCCTGTTCCTAAGTGGAGCGGGAATATAAACGACTATATACATAAGTACGTGCATATTTGTGTGTGTGAGTTGCTCTTTGTGCGTGTGTGTGTGTGTGTGTGTGAGTATCTATGTGTTTGTATGTTGTCTGATTACGCCATGAATGAAGTAAAGTACCCGTCAGGCTGCATTGTCCTCGCTAAAGTTCTGCGCAATTATCTGTATTGGGGACACAGCTGTGCAATGACGCTGCCCCCCAACATTCGTTTTTATGGATGCCCCAGCAGAGCGTCACAGATAGCGACAGCGCACAGTGTGCATGCTGTGGTCTATCTAGCTGGGTTTAATTATTAATTATAATGATATTTGAGATAAAAATTGCAGCTATTATTTAAAATGTAGAAAAAATCTGTTTGGACAAAAAAATATTGTAAAAAAAATTTGAGTTTTTTATAAGATAGCTAGAGTTAGATAACTTTAAAAAAATAATTATATTAAAATATAATGCGTATATGCAATTTTAATATAACATGACATTTGGACTACGATATAACTAGCAGACGAATGTAATCGATAATTTTTCGGCGCCTATTGAAGGTTCTTTATTTCGAGAAGCTAATATTATATGATTGATAATCTTATTCACAAAAAATTTTAATTAATTTTATTACGGTTTAATAACGGAGTCACCTTATAAATTTATTTCTCCGAAGAGGTAACTAGCAATATATATTTTGATATTGCTGAATTTCGATTATATATCAGGAACTCAATATTTTGCTAGACTTTGAGAATAAATGCTTCGTAAGCTAAAAATTATATTTAAATATTTCATTGTTTTTTTTGTCTGGATTACTTATTTATTGTAGGTATGATCTGTGTAAACACTTGTCAGTAGTCGTCGGGCATGACTTATGAGTTCATGACAAAACGATTAAGATGAAGAAACTTTGTCTCTGACAGGGATCATCCAACCGCAACCGGTTTTATAAAATCCAATAGTTAAGTAATCTTAAGGATGTCCGTACCCGGGAAAAATTTTATCAGGTTTTTTGAGGTTATGTTAGAACACAAATGTGCCTCGGTGCTTTGAACGTTGCAATAGGATTCAGAGACTTCAAAAAACATGTATTAATGTCGTCGAATTGGCCACGGTAGGTAGGTAAGGTATTGGGCCCTTTCGGCCCAGAAATTTTTGAGCCTTGAATTCGTTTTCAGCAACCAAAAAAACATCTAAATACAAGGAAATGCGAAAGCTTAGTTCAAAAATTGATGGATCTTTAAAGCACATGATATTGAAATTCGTTATCTGTGGATGTTCTCAAAGTTGGCAAGTATTAAGATTATAAACAAAACATTTTTAAAGTTCAGGACCTTCTGAAGGCTTTGAAATTTTGGGATTGCATTATTTTGAATTTTTCATGACTTTAATTCAAAATTATTTAAAAAATGACTGATCTGTGCTTAAAGATATTAATATATTTAATACAAAATTTTTCAAAGCCTTTAAATTGAGCCATTTTGGGAACCTTTAGGGGAGGTTCTTCTAAATTTGGTCGGGAAAATCCATATTATCATGTTGTGCTTATCAAATAATATTCATAGAATATGTGAACGAAAAGATTTTTCGATGCGATCGATATTGATAGAAATAGAGCGTCTTGAACGCACCTAAGTCGCGCACTTTCTAAAAGCTTTTTTTTTCGGAACAATATTTTTCTTTAGAATATTCAGCACAGGTTCCGATTCCCATCAAGCTTGAAAGGATATAGACTATCAATATATATGAAAAATTGTTAAATTGCTATTTTTAAGCAAAGTCGAATCCCAAAAGTGACAGAACATTTTTTTTTTTTGCGAACTTCCACATTTCAGTTAATTTTTCGTAAAAACTCATTCTGATGATTAGTATAAGAGAGAGCCATAGAGTATTTCATTAATTTCAATAAACAAAAAACATTTTTCATTTCGAAGGCTGAAGACTGAAATTCGGGGATGTTGTTCTGCGTAGAGAGGCAGACAAGAGCCGCCATTTTAATTAATTGATAAATGTATAATAAAATTCGAATTTTACAATCAAAACAGAAAGTTTTTAGTTCTTTTTATCTTGCTACAAATAATTCCCACACTTCGCCATCCGTCGGCCAAAATTGAAAGAATATCCCCTAAGCAAACATATTTTACACAATGAACCATTTATTAAATGTATCAAAAGCCGGAGAAAATATATTATTAACTAAAAGCTTGTGAGGAAATGAAAAAATTTATTTAATTCTACTACTAATTCTCATTACATCATAAAATCCAATTTATTCAAAAGATTTAAAGATTGTTGGTTTTACAAAAAAGAATCTGGATCCGGATTTAAAAGTAATTTCCAGAACAGAGGGTCTTCGGTATCATGAGGGAGTTTGTTTTGGTCTTACAGTATTTTCAAATCGTCTAACTTTCCGTCAATACAGCAGTTTTTTTGAGAGGCATTAAATATTATATTTAAAACCTTTACCCATAGTTACCAAACCAAATCAAAGAACATCCAACCCATCAATGTGACGTTAACAATGCAACACAATCAAAATTTTTCAACCAATCAGTATTTTGAAAATTCAATTTAATCCAGTTGGATCAATTATTTCGACCACTGTGCAGCGGAAGCAACAAAAAAAAGTCGGTAAGTGAACGAAAAGGGATTTTCCTACAATTTGCCAAAGAAGCAAAGCGAAAGGATTTCTTGCATGCGCGCCGCTTTCTTTTTGTGCTTCTTTTTTCCACTGCCTTTGTACGCTTTGGCTGTCTTCCTTTCCTTTTCGTTGCCTGCTTTATTTGCTTCTTTTTTTTTTTTTGGACTGTAAAGCCTATTATGTCAAACACAATAATCAACAACGACAACAACGAATACGACAACAACGACAACGACAATGGCAGCGAGCGACAACAACAATAACAACAACAATGACAATGGGGCGTATGAGCATTGCCTCGCTTTTTACTGGCAGGCGCAGCAAAGTGTGCAGCGGCAGAGCAGCAGCGGCAGCGAAGGAAAAGCCAAAGCAGTTGGAATGAAAATGACGTGCCTCTCCAGTTGCATATATACAAAAGGACGGACACACAATCAGATACATAGACAGTGCATCATAATAGTCTGGGCATGGGTAAAATTTCTAAGACAAAGTCATTAGGAATTCTATAAAATAGGATTATTAAGTGGAATTTAGGTATGCCAAGGAGAATGCTTCGCTTTTAAGATTTATTCGTACTTTTGTATAAAAAAAAGTTATTCAATCAAAAATTTTCGAATTTGATGATGCAATTGTCGTGAATTTTCGTTCATGGTTTTATGAGCTTTACAGTTCCTATCCGATTTCGAAGATTATAGACTCGAAATGTTCGCAAAAGAAGTCTTTTTTAAATCGAAAATATTTAATTTTGAAAAGTAGTCGAAAATTCAACTTTGGTTGCTTCCAACAATAGTTGACAGATTTAAATGATCTATTTTTTAATGCCTTTCCGACTCCTTTGCTCGTCATCTTTTGAAGAATTTATACCCGAATAACATTTTTTGATATAACCGTGGAATTTTTGCTTTTTATTATAAAATCTTAAGCTAAAAATTGTTTTTATATTTGCATAAACATTTCATCGTTTCTTTTTTCCCCCAAAAAATTCTCAGTTTCGTTTAAAAAATTAGCGCTGTGCTCAGACTTTTATGACACACTATATAGACAGGACATTCAACTACATACACGCTGTGCTGGTATACACATGGGGCACCGTGCAATTCTTTGGCATGTTTGCGCTACCCCAACTCTCCAACCTATAAACTCCAACCCCACCACTCTCTCTGTCATCTCTCCATCTTGCTGCTGCTGCTTGCCCATTGGATTTGCTTGCTTGCCGAGAGGTCGTCACTGGCGCAGCTGGTGGCCACCATTTCGCGTAGCTGCTGCACCAGTAAATTGCAGCATGCGTCAGCTAGAGTCAGCCAACCCGCTGTTGCCGCTCTAGCTATCTGGCAAACTGGGCATGTGTCCGAAGTGTCATTGGCCTCAGCAGTTTGCCATAGCTTCCCAGTAGTAGCAGGAACAGCTTCAAAGCATGGCCAACATCATGCGTCAGCAGTGTTATATATTCTTATATTGTTGCATCAAATGCAACGACGAGTCAGCCGTCCAACCAACCAGAAATGCCAATTGATGTTCTTGTTACGCTTTGCTCTAGTATGGAGCATGCAGGGGTGGAGGTGGAGATTTTTTGTGACTTTGAAAGGGGGTTAGGTAAGGTAGGCCGAGTTTGAATTGAGAGCATTTGAAATTGTGAAATCTAATGAAAAGGAAAGGAATGAAAGGAATGCTGGGAAAGTGATGTGTGAATCGTTTTTCTAGCTAAACAATATGGCGGATTCCAGAAGAGGAGATGGTGGACCTCTATGGGCAGTTTTATGAATTTGAAAATTTTTCAATTACGAAAGTTAAATACTGGATCGTTCTAACAAATTGATGACTCTTAGAAATTTTTTAGAAAAACTTAGATGAGTGCATTGATTGCCTAAGTAACCTCCATCTACGCCTCTGGTTGCCTACTCAAACTCCTTCACATATGGCTATTGCATTTGTTGTTGTTGCCAATTCAGCAACATTTTTGCATGGCTTTGTTGTTTATTTATTAGAAAAAACCCGAATATATATCTTGTCTCTTGAAAACTTATTGGAATTTGGCAAGAGTAACGATTGAAGCACAGATTTAGCCCATTCATTCATGTTGCAATATGATTTGACAAATATGCATCCTATAGCTCTCTAGACTAATGTACATATATCTACGATACATATAAGCATATACATTCGTAATGTCCCCCATTGGGAATTTGTAATGCCAGCAATTTCATTTTCCAGTAGCTACCTGTGCATATTTGGCAAGGCTTTTTTTTTTTGCTTTTTTTTCTTGGTTCCTTGGAGTAGAACGAATGATTGCCTTGGGAGAAATGCATTCACATTCAGAAACATGCACACACACTTACACACATAGTGCCAACGTATTCTGCAATATTGTTTCAAAGGCTGTTTCGGTTTGTCTAAAAAGAAGGTGAAGAACGAAAAAAGGGAAACGAGTTAGAGAAGTTGAGGCAAGAAAGCCGATTTACAAATGCTCTCACCTTAACCTTTTTTTTAAGAAAGTTATTTAATCTAAAGATAACTACATTGTTGGAGAGAATTTCAGCAGTGTGAGATCGCAAAACTTTTGAGGAATTTAGGCAAAATTTGAATTCGATCGAGCTAGAAAGGCTAATAAAAGAAGGCTGATCTTTATATGCCTACACTAAGACTTATAGGTTTTTTAACACATCTTTTACTGAACGCTTTTCAAAGTGGAACCGTTTATTGATTTGAGATTCAAGAAAAACCAGATTTCAAGCTTGTCATGCGGAATGTAAGGAAATATGCATTGCGGTCATCTATGTCACTATAATTTGTCAAATCTTCTAAAAGATAACACAAATCAAGTTTAACTTCTTAATATTGGAGAGCGAATGACACAGGCTTTACAGATGATGATGATACGGACTGCAAAGATGATGATGTTTTTGGAAAGTAAATGCCTAAATAGCAGACTTGGTTTGATGTCTTCATTGTATGACTAATTCTTACGAAAATTCAGTTTTTTGTCCGTATCCTGCAGTTATGATAACTTAGATAAGATAAAGGTTTTTTGAAACCGTAATACTGAAGCTAAAGATATGATAATGGTTTCGGAGAGTAAATGGCACGGGCTTTAAAGATAATGATGATATTGGGGAGTAAATGATACGGGCTTCGAAGATAATGAGAATATTGATGAGAAAATGGAACAGGCTGAAAAGATGATGATGATTTTGGAAGGTAAATGTCTTAATAGCAGTCATGGTTTAATGTTTTCATAGCATAACTAATTCATTTGATAATCTCGTTTTTTTGTCAGCTATTAGATGGTAGCTTCGGAAAATTTGTTCTCTTTGCATCTTAGATAACTCAGATCAGATTTAGGTATATATGAACAGTGACACAGCAAAATGACACGGGCTTTAAAGATGATGACGATATTGGGGAGCAAATGACAGCTTTGAAGATGATAAAGATTTTGGTGAGCAAATGGAACTGGCTAAAAAGATGTTGAAGATTTTGAAAAGCAAAAACTTAAACAGCAGGCTAGGTTTAATGTCTGCATCTTATAACTAACTAGTTTGATAATTACATTTTTACGTCATCTCTAATTTAGATGGTAGTTTCGAAGAATTTGTTCTCTCTGCATCTCAAATAACTGAGATCAGATTTAGGTATTTTAAAAGCAGATGACACTGCAGCTAAAGAGATATGATGGTTTCAAAAAGTAAATGACACGGTCTTTAAAGATGATGATGACGTTGGTGACATAATTGTAAGAACTAAAAAGATGATGAGGATTTGGGAAAGTAGATCTTTATGCATCTAGCATAGTTTAATATTTTGATCTCTTAACTAGTTTGCAAAATCCCCTTTTTTTTCAGCTATAATTAAAACGGCAGCGCTGCAGTTTATATAAGACAGATCAGATTTAGGTTCTTCATAATTGTGACACTGCAGCTAATGAGATAATGATAGTTTTAAAGAATACCTGACGCGGGCTTGGAAGATGATGATGATATTGGAGAGTATAATAACACGGTCTTAAGAGATGATGGTTTTCGATGTCTTAATCATTGCATTACAAATTCTTCTCACGACTTTTTGCTAGCCATAATTAAGATGTTCCCAAAAAATTCATTTTTTCACCAGTTTATTGAACTCAAAGCAGATTTATCTTTTCCAACGACGATCTAATGTCACAGGGGCTAAAATGGCTAATGATGGTTTTGGATACACTGGCTATAAAGATGATAGTTTTGAAGAGTAGATAACATTGGCTAAAAAGATAATGATAATATTTAAGGTTCAGATTTGGCTTGAAGTCACAAAAAGATGGCAAAGCTGGCTCCCTTTAAAATCTCGATTTTTGGTCAAGCATAATTAAGATGCTTTCCTTTAAAAGTTTTGTTCCCCCAAAATTTTTTGTAAGTTCTTAAAAAGTTATCTTTGTCAGCTCTTAAAAGTTTGCTTTAAGGCATCGTTAGCTTCTACCTACATATTTTCAGCACATCTACACTTTAGTGAGTCTTTTGGCTCTGCTGCTGCACGTTGCATCATTAACCATCCAGCCAAATCGATATGTCCAGAGTAAGAGCATAAAAGTAACGCCATTCGGTTAGCTATTGGCTGCTGATGGCTGCCGAGTGCATGTAAATTGCATTCCAAAGATGTAAAACATGTGGCACGTCTAGATGGAATGGGCACAGCACTCTACTACTGTGCTTGGGCCCCTACAGCACCAGTAAACCATCACACTTCACTCTTCAGATGTTGTCCGAACGTTTTTCCTTACCCGTTCACTGTACTTTTTTTTTGTTTTTTTTTTGTTTTTAAGCTTTGGTTTTTTGTAAAGTGTGCGCCTGGAGCAGCTGCCGCAGTTGCCATTTCGCGCTAAATGCGCCAAGTTAAGCCCCACGCTTCACCACTTCTGCCTAGGATGCTGCACCGCTTCTATATATAGAGAGTAGTACAGTGCTATACATTGGCGTGGTAGCGCCCCAAGGTCGCACGGCAATGCGTGAAGCACTTTGCCGTTTACAGCATTCACAGGAGCCATTCACTTTGAGCCTTTGAATTTTGAAAAGGATGCACGACGGCGCCAAGCAAAAACTGACATCATTTTGTAGACAGCTAGAGTCCTGAGATGGGTGCGCGGGGTAATGTTAGGAGGTGGTTGGCTTAGAGGTTTTTATGTTTGGCAACCACAGCAAATAGCAAAAAGAAAGCAAACGAAAGTAAAGTGTACTAAGATGAGCAGTGAGGAGGCGGGCAGGGAGGGACAAACAGACAGTTAGACATTTGGACTTATAGACATAGCGACAGACAGTTGTAGAAATGAAAAGCAAGGTGGCTGCAACTGGTGAAAGTGCGGTGCAAAGTGGGCACTACTAAACAGACCGGAGAGAAAGAGCGAACGGGTTTTGATGTGGATTTAGAGCTGCCTTTTGAATTGGCCATGTAAGGTTAACAAGTGAAAAGAGACTGTCGTTATATACTAGATAGCACTATGGCTGTATAGTCCTTGCAGTTAAGTACTTACAAATTAAAGTGCGCATCGGCCATGCTGGGGCGATATGCAATGGCCATGTTCAAAGCCAGTTTGGCCTCTTCGTAGCGTCCCTGAGAGCTGAGCACGCTGCCCAAATTGCCCAATGCTGTAAATGCAAAAAACCTCAAATGAAATCACAATTTACAATTTGGATCAAGCAGCTGGCATACTAACCCTTGGGTGGATTGACTGGCACAGCACTACGATACAGCTGCTCCTCGTTGTGCCAATCCAGATTGCGTTGCCAGGTGCGCAAACTAAAGACGCTTAGCAGCAAACCAAAGCAGCAAAGCAGCAGCAGTTTGCTTCGGGCGGCCTGGCAACGCTGCAGTAGTCGACCAAAGCCATAACCCATCAACAGACAATAGCCCACGCTGGGCAGATAAAGCAAACGTTCGGCCAGAACAAAGCCCACGTAGAAGAACAGATTACAGGCGGGCACAAAGGGCAGCACCAGAAAGGCACAGGACATGAGCAGCACATGGCAGCCAGACTTACGGGCCGGGGAAGCGCTTGTA
Source organism: Chymomyza amoena (assembly GCA_037043745.1). NCBI lineage: Eukaryota > Metazoa > Arthropoda > Insecta > Diptera > Drosophilidae > Chymomyza > Chymomyza amoena. The sequence goes on from JBAMAX010000089.1 coordinate 48,005, forward strand.
GGTGTAGCCGTAACGCTGCTTGTGGCAGGCTGCAGCAGTAGCTGATGATGCTGACAGGCATTGCAGAGCATGCCAGATGTGCTGGGCCAGCTGCCATAACAGCTGCGACCCCCCAAGCTGCGCAGCAAGGGCCAGGAAATGCTGAGGCTAGCCAATGCCGCATAGTCCACCGAACGACGCACTGGCGGCCGGCTCAAGCCCTGACGCGCGCCCTGCCACAACAGCAACAAGAGCAGACCATAGAAGCCCACCGTAAGCAGATTGCGCGCATCCCAAAGTGTTGTCACGCGCGGTATGGCATCCATGCCCCAATCGAAGCTTAACACCTGCGGCCATAGCAACAGCCGGAAGTTGCATACCGGCAAGTACAAGAATGTTAGCGTACGCGTCCACCAGCTGGATGACTGAGCCGCTGGATTGTCGGCGCTGGAGAATGCGGTCTGTGGGCGTGCCAGCAGGCTTAGGCGGCAGTATAAAGCGCAGACCAGCGCTGCGGTCAGTATGGCAAGCGAGCGTAGACGATGCTGCGGGTAAACAAGACTCAATAAGTTCCAGATGCCCAAGTGGGGGCCCAAAAAAGGTATGCACTTACCTTGTCCGCATGCCGAAGCACATCGCCTAGACCGCAAATAAGCAGCGCCGTAATTGCGGTCTCCTTGCAAAGCAAAGCGGCACAGGCCAGCAGCAGGGTTAGCAACAAAGCCAACCATTGCTGACGCTGCTGGCCCTGGGCACGCCAATGCATATGCTGGCGGTATGCCAGGTATGTGAGTAGATAGCAGACACAGGCGGCCAAATCCGCACGTCCAACCAGACCAGCAACGGCTTCGGTGTGCGCCGGATGTGCAGCAAAGAGGGAGCCAGCGGCGAGCACACCTTCCAGCGTGGGTAGCAAAGTGCGAGCCAGACGCACTACCAAAGCCGTGGCCAGGCAATGTAACAGCACATTGGTCAGATGAAAGCCGCCAAGCAGGAAATTCAGACGAAAGCTGAGCACGCACAGCGGACGCCAAGAGCCATGGGAGCCGCTGTCCGTTAAGGCGGTGCCCCAGTAGTCATGCTGCAGTAGGCGATGCAGCGGCGAGCCAAGGGTCACGTCCATGTTGCCCAGAATGGCGCGTCTGTAAAGATAAGAGCAGCGAAAGGGGGGGTTAACATTACTTTCACACGCTAACAACCTGTGGCATTTGGTTTGAACTGGAGCCGGGCATGCCAGGGCAGACTGAGTAGTAATTGATCACGTTGGCAGCCAACTCGTTTATTTTTGGGCTGTCATTTTTTATGAGCGGGCTACTGGTAAAGTTTCTGATATATGAATGACTCTCGTTGGAGGAATTGCTACCATAGCAACTTAAAGGGGTTCCAGTCTGCCAACTTGTTCATGATTATGGATTTATCGAAGATGGTATAGGACGGAATTGGAATTGGCTAGGGGACTATTGTGTCTAGCCAAACCAACTCATGAAAGAAGCTGGATTGTTTGGGAAAAGTCTAGTCAGCTGAAATCGTGCATCAGGGTGCTCTGTCTCTAATCTATGGAGTGTCCGTCTTAAGCCTCTACTACATAGAGGCTATCCGCCGATGCAGTTCCACTCAAGGGAATTTTCAGATGATGTATCGGAAAAGCCATTTAGTTAGCGAGCTGACAGGGCCCATTGGACTCATCCCACTTGCATTCTTCACTGAGTCAAACCCCAATCGATTTGTAGTGCCTCGGGTAATACCTGAAGTTGGCACTCGACATACCATCATCATGCAGAGATGGTTGAGCGGCCTTGTACTCATAGTTCTTTCCGGAGTACCCGGAACTTGTCTGTTTTTGAAGAAAGTGCACCCTTTCCTGCTAGACGCATAACTGGAAAGCCTACCCTCGGTTAGCCTGGTCATGGCTGCATACCGGCGCACACCTGTCCTATTAATTAAAATGATTAATGCCTTGGGGTTTCGTTGGGTTCTAGCTGAGGCAACTCACAAAGTTGACTCAAGTTGCTTTAACTTCTCTCTATCCAACTACGCTGCTGCCACCGGACTGTAGCACAGGGTTTTCCGGTTACATGAAACTTGAGAGCTACACGGACATGGGCAGATTTTGCTGCTTTATCTGCTCCAGCTCCAGCTCCTGCTGCTTCTTGCGAAAGTTCCTGTGAGTTTTGTGTCCCTTCAGCATAAATATTGTTAAAGTGGCGAGCGACAGTTGCCGTAGCCCCAGACTCGCACTGCGGGCTTGATTAATTGCCGATTTGTTGGCATACTTGCTCTCATTGTTGTTGTTATTGCTGTTCACACAAACACAAAACACACACACATATATACACAGTTGCTCACATAGATACACACTCATACACCTATGGCCAGCGCATTGTCACTGGAGATTCAACATGGCGACGTTGTTGGCGGCACTTTGGTAATTGCCTCATCGTTGTACCATTGCTTGTTGTTCTAATCGATTTGCTCTGGCCGAGGCCCAAGCTTCCAGCGCACATACCCACACTCATAAGTAACTCTTAGTCCCCACCCAAGTCCATATTGGCTCTGCTCTTGTTATTGTTGTGCAGTTTGTGAAATTTATAGTAGGTTTGCAATAATACCTAAGCTATTTTATGCATAATTAGTTTTCAGAGGTATCCAGTAAATGTCATTAATTAACTTTTCCCCAAGTTTGTACACAAAAACAGTTTTAGTAGGGTGTGGGGCAGGACGACGACGACACCCTAAACCAAACAAAAAGACGTACTCAAGCAGACAGTCAAGAAAATCGTAGTCCCCTCTTGGTACAAGTACTTAGCGTTAAGCTAGTGGGCGTTATTGTAGATATAGACTTTTAACTGTTGAAATTTGAAGAGGTAAACTATAAGTTGGACAGAGAGAAATTGTCTGGGGCATTGTCACGCGATTACTTAATAAGATAGGGAGCAGTGGAAGTGGGACTTTAAACGGAAGCCAAGGAGTCGTCGAGTTAAAAAATGAACTCCTAACGTGCGCGACTTTGAGTATAATAAGTGAGAAACCCTCAAGATAAGATGTTTTTGGGTTTCTTAGCTGTTCTAGGCAAAGGAAGGATAATGTGCTTAAAATAAAATTTAGCATTCAATTAGAAGTCGTACATAAATTAGTTCTTAGCGGTAGTGTTTAGGGTAATTGTTGGGATATTGCGAAGAGATTACTTAAAGATGCATAAATACAGAAGAACCAGGCAAGAAGAAGCATAAAACTTATAAATAATCACCATTAAGTTTGAAAATGTTCCTATCGACGCTTGTATTGGTACAAGTAAAAGTTGAAGTTATCTGTAAAATGTAAAAGACATTTGAGGGCTAAATTTGGTTGCTATAACTTCATAAACCACTAGACGGACGTACGGATGGACGGACATGGGTATATCGACTTCTCTAGCCACCCTCATCATGCATTAGGTAACTTTGCGGGATGTCAGACGACTCTTTCAATATGTTACATACTTTTTCGGCTTTCCCAAAGTTAATAAACCTTTTTGTACGGTACAAAAATATAAACTCAAAACTAATTAAGGAGATTATCTGGGAAAATATAGGATAGAAATTATTTCTCACTTAGATATTTTTAAGAATATAATTAGGTAGTATATTCCTAAGAACGAAGTTGCTGAACGAAACGAATAATGAAGAGGAGAGTTCCAAAAAATACAATGAACTAATAATTCTCAGGGGGATCTGGGGAAAATCGTGCATCACGGATTCTTCTAACTTCTGTGGCTTGCGTGAGATTGACATCCCAAGACATACCTACTTGAGGGACATTATTTTTTAGTGGTCAAAGTATGTAAGTAGGGAGCTCATATTGCCCGAATAGACCCAGTCTAAATATATAAGTTCGCCTTCTGAGCTTTTTTTAACATGCCAGAATAATAATAATAATTTATGTTAAGACTTTCGATCAAAACTTCATCAAAACTTCCATTCCAAATGTAGGTAATTCCCTGTTCTAAATAAACAGATTTGCTTCCAGATAAATATTTTAGGTACCTTTGAAAGTTCTTTACGGGAAAAGTTATTAAACATTTTTCGAATAATTTAAAAAGTTTTAGACTGCTTTGAAAATCAAATCCGCATATTTTACTCGAATTAATTTTGAAATCAAATGAATTTTTTATATAGCTTAAATCCGAATACTTTGTTGCAAGAGAAATCAAATCAGATTGAAAGATTTTGCACAACTCAAAAAATTTATTAAATATTCTTTAAAATTGCTAGATTTTATTTATCAGAATTTTAAGTTAATTTCAAGGTATATCATACATCTCGCATAAAAAACTATATCAAAGAGTAAGGAAAATATGAAAAGATATCGACAGCAAAAATGTGAAATTGTGGTTAACCAAAAACTAATGAAATTAGTGAGTTTTCATGTTGCGAAACTTAATTTGAAGTCTGTAATCTTGAAAATTGAGGGAAACGTTTTTTATAATAAATTTATATTAAAATTTAACTCCAAATTTTATTGCTTCACCATTGCTTACGAACCAGTTCATTAGGCTATTTTTTTTTTAAATTTCAAATTTTTTCATCTTAATTTGTTATTCAAAGCTTATGTTATAAATATCTATACATATTTGTAAGAGATCAAGCCTAGTGGAATTTTTCTGATATTATATACATCCCTCTATTATATAAAAAAGTTTTTTTTCTTATCTTTTTGAAAGTGTAGAAGATGTTGTGTGTATAGCAGAAGATATTTGTTTCTCATGATTTTTTTTTCTCATGTTTTTATAAAGTAAGAAATTTAGTGAAATGGGTAGAAAGAAGTTGAATTTGACTGAAGAGGAAATGAAAGAGAGCAAGCGAGAACAGATGCGAAAAGCATCAAGGAAGAGGTATGAGAAGAATAAAGGAGTAATTTAATTTCAAGTGGGTTTACCCTGAGCCGCTTGCGGCGAAGGAGGGGTTGGGGTTGGTGAGCAGAGCGACCATGGGGCGAAACCCCCTAGTTTGATATATTATTGTTTTATAGCTATGTGTGATTATTGTAAATTTTAGGGAAAATTTAGAAGGGGGAAAAAACCCTTACCGTTTAGCTAGGTTTTAAAATCATATTTTTCGAACCTGAAATAGGGTACACCGCAAACTTTTTTTAAAGTTGAAATAAAAAATCGTATTCGCCTTTGAGCTTAGTGAAAAACTTTTAAATACAAATTTTTATGACTTTCTTTTATATGTAAGGGGAAACTTGAAAAGTCAAAAAGTATGGGATTTGCGTTACCTTAACCACTAAATCGACTACATAATCTCCGCTTTTCTCTCAAGATGACTGCTAGCAAAGAATATAGAACTACTAGAACCAGAACTAATAGAACTAGTTCTATATTTTTAGCTAGCAGTTACCTTGAGAGAAAAGCAAAGAATATAGAACTACTAGAACCAGAACTAATAGAACTAGTTTTATATTTTTTGCTAGCAGTCACTTTGAGAGAAAAGCAAAGAATATAGAACTACTAGAACCAGAACTAATAGAACTAGTTCTAAATTTTTTGCTAGCAGTCACCTTGAGAGAAAGGCGTTCTAGTTACAGTTCTATTAATTCTGGTTATAGTAGTTCTATATTCTTTGCTGCTATGTAGTAGAGGTGGAGAACTATCGATAGTACTATCGGCACTATCGATGGGGCCGACTATCCATAGTTCTCCACCTCTACTATGTAGTACTTTACGAGTTACTTATTCATATACTATATGAAATTTAAGGTACAAGAAAAAAATGGGAAAACTAATTAAAGAATGTTTTTTTTTTCGGGTTTAGGGGGCCGGTGGTATTAAAATATATTGTTTCTTCTTTGTTACCAGTATATTCAAAAAGTAAGGTGACTTTTCAAATTTGTTACAGATGTTCGGGAAGAGTGTATGAACACAACAAAACACAAAAAATTTTTAATCGAAAATACGTTGCCCGCGAAATTTGAGAAGTCGCCTTACTTTTTGAACACACCTCGCATAATGGAAGCTTTAAACTTTCTCTTCTTCAACTTCAAAGCTTTTATTGATCTAAAAACTTAATCACGTTTAAAATTTTTTGTCGTTTTGGTTCAATGGCCCTGCCAGGGTTACCAGAAAAAAATCGAAAAATCATGCTTTAATAATAAATCGAATATTTAAAAACAAATTTTTAATTACTTATAATTTATTCAACAGCCATACAAAATCTGCTAACTCAATATGCTTTAATGATTTTTAATAATTCTAAAATAAAAATAAATTGAAAAAAAAAGAAATTTCATTGTAAAATAAAAGCTTGGGGGGATAGACATGTATTGTTGTTAAAACGTAGTAATTATAAAAATAAATAAAACAAAGAGCACTCTACACAATTTTTTTCTTTTTATTTTAAAATTATTCAAGCATTATTGAATTAGTGGCAGTTCTATGGCTGTTGCATAAAATAAAAATAATTAAAAATTATTACATGCTTTTTGTTCAGCAATAGCAATTAAAGCGTGTTTTGTAATTTTTTTTAATATTTAAAAATAAAATTTGTGGAAAAATTTTCCAACGTATCGGTTTTCCAGCAAAAACCAAATATATTTAAATTCTCACCACTTTGATTTCATTTGTTTCTTTTTACGATGTCTTTAAGTTGGTCAAATTAAAATTTTTAAAAGCCCATTAAACTTTTAAACTTAAACATAAACTCCGAGTAGAGCAAGCATTTCTATGGTTTATGTATTTACATTAGTTATTTGGTTTTGCTCGGGGCTGTAGTTTTAGGTGCTGTTAAAAAACTTTAACTGTTATTGAAGCCGAATGGCTTTTTTTTTTCGTTGGTGTTAGTGTTGGTGTGTGTGTGCAGCTGCAGGCCATAAAAATGGCTGCTTGCCTCCATTGTATATGGCGACTCTGAGTGGAGTGATAAGTGTGCAAAAAAACGAAAGAAAGAAAACGAAAAACTGTAAAGGAACAAGAAAAAATTAAAAGACATGAAAAAGAGAAATGGGAAAATGCAAAAAGAAAAGACATATGCATGATATGCTTGCCGGAGATACAGCAGAAGCAGAAAGAAGTATTCGCAAGTGAAAGAGAATATTCATAATTTTCCAAGATACTATTTTAAATAAAATGTATCTTTCAATTTAATATTTTATTTGGTTGCTGCTGCAGTCGAAAGCAGATGCGAGAGAACGAACGAAAGTTGCCCAATACATTATTATTATAGTTGTTGTTGTTGCTGTTGTTGTTGTTGGGTATTCTAAGGCGGCTATGGCAAACATGATATGAAATGTTTGAATGTGTGCTACCGGAAACCTTGCGCTGAGGTTTATTGCGTTTTTTTAAATACTCTGCAGGAGGAGTATTTGAGAATAGGTAGGAAGTTTGCTACGCCTTGAAGCATTTCAACAATAACGTCTATAACGTCTTTCTGCTTGTCTTAAATAGTTTTAGTTCCTTACTATTTTCAGATAGAAGATATACAAATATTCAGAGAACAATTGCAGTTCACTTATGACGAAAGATTACGGCAAAGAAGTGTTAAATCTAGACTCAGATTGCAAATAGAAAGAATCGCTCTCTCTTCAAATTACAAATTTATTATTTTTTTTTTTCATATATTGTATTATTTACAATCTGTCTGTTTTTAAACAATAAGTAAATTTAGAATATAATTTTCAATAATTTTAATAAAAATATTTAAATAAACAGAAAAGCTTTCATTGAAACCTATTACATTAAAATTGAGAGAAAGGTCACACTAAAATATTGTTTGTGTACTAAAATCCAACCTGAACTGTCCAGAATCAAAAAGCCTACAATTGAACAAGTTCTTGGATAAGTAGATCCAGGAGATGTTTTTTCCATTTGTATTATAAATGGAAAATAGCAAAGGTCACACTTATTAAATTATAAATCTCAATAAAATTGAGAGAAAGGTCTTTAGTGTGACCTTTCTTGTTTCTAGTTTCCTAAAATCCAACCTGGACTATCTCGAATCAAAAAGGCTACAATTGAAATAGTTCTTGAATAAGCAGATAATGTCTGCTTCTATTTGAATCATAAATGAAAAAGAGAAAAGTTCACTCATAAAAATTTATTACATAAATAAAAAAATTATTTTCAAAATCTACAATTGAAATAGTTCTTGGATAATGTCTTACTCCATTTGCATTAGAAATAAAGTAGAGAAAATGTCATATTAAAAAAAAGATATTATTTGCTTAAAACTAACCCTGTTCGATTTAAGCATCCTAAAATATCGGTATGCACTTTTCGTTTCTATATATGTTATAGAGAGCCTTGTAAATCGAACAAAATCAGAACCCATTTATATTTTTCAATACAATAAATTAAGCGATTTTTAGAAACAAGCTCTTAGATAACCAAAAACTTAGTAACTATGTATGAAATTTATAAATGGTCACACTACAAAAATATTATACACTCCCAGAAATTCAATTAAGAAAATCTGTTTTTATTTAAAATTTAAGTTTAAGTTATTTATTTATGGCAAACAATAAATTTAGCGATAATTTATTCCGAATGAAATAAAAACTTATCCTAAAAAAACAACAAAAACTTGAAACTTCAAAATGCATTAAAACATTAAATTTATACTCCGAAATTCAATTAAGAGCACTTTCTAAAAAAAAAAAAGGTTCAAAAATTAAATGATTTGTTAAAAATTATGGGAAAAACACCAAGTTAGTAGTGAGTCCAGGCTCCCGACTTATTTATAACCTCTTAAATTCGGATTGGCATCGAAATACAATCTGAATGTGGGATTGGAGCCCATTCTTCGGTAAATGTCCTGCGCAGTTCCTGCACCGTCTGAAACTTGCATCTGCCAGCGTAGACGTGGCGGAATACAATAGGTTCCCCCACATGTTCCCAAAAGGGATCAATCGGAACTAAAATCAGATTGCGCACAGAAAAAATTTTTATTTTCGTAAACAATACACTATTTTTCTAATATTTTTTTGTATTATTCTTAGATAGTTCAGAGATCTCTTTTTCTTTTAGAATGATGTTTGAAACCGTCACACTAAAAAATATATTCTTTTGATGTAATCTACGACCTGACTGGATTAAATGTTTACTGTCCGTTCTTTTTTTTAGGAGTAAGACTAGAAGCAACTCTTTGCTTAAATTTTCCTATAGATTGCACTGATTTTCAAGAAAAAAGCTATTTTCAACAGTGTTGTGGTTCTCTTAAGGATTTTATTAAAATTACATTTTTAAAACACTTTCTTCAGTGTACTCAAAAAAAAAAAATATTGATGACTTCAAAATCCATCATGAAATTTAATTTATTGAATTCTATGAGTAACATTTTTTTAATTTAATTCTACGAATAAAATAAAATCATGGGATAACCTCATTTCTTCTAAATTTTTTTTTTAAATTTCTGATCAATCAAGATTTTTTGCGAAAATATATCTTTATACCAATTGTAGATTATTTTTTAATGAAATTGTATATATTGAATTCTATGGATGACATTTTTTATTTAATTCTACGAATAAAATTTTTTGTATTTAATTCTACGAAAAAAATAATTTGGATAAACTCGTTTCTTCAAAAAAATTTATATATTTTAAATTTCTGAAAAGCAAATTCAATAAAAGTATTCTAAAATGAAGATTTAGCAGAATAATCAAAATTTTTTGCGAAACAGATTTTTACCAATTGTATATAATTTTTTACTGAAATTTTAAAAAGCGTAGTAATAAGTTTAAAAAATTTCTAAAATGAAGATCTAGCGGAACAATTTTTTGTGAAAGTAGATTTTTTACCAATTGTAGATTATTTTTTATTGAAATTTAATTTATTAAATTCTACGTATGTAATTTTTTTTTATTTAATTCTACGAATAACAATTTTTGGGTTGAATTCTGCGAAAGAATTGATTTGGATTAAATCATTTCTTTTAATAATTTAATTTATTTAACCCTTTCGAATAAAAAAAACTCAATAAATGGGTTCCAAAATGAAGATCTTGCGGTTCAATCAATAAATCAAGTTTGCGAAATCAAATGTATATACGAATTGTAAATTATTTTTCTTCCCAAAATATACTGGGGTGCCACAGAAAACCAATTCGATTTCAATTCCAATTCTTGGTGCCACAGACATGGCTAGCAAGGGTTTTAAAAAACAATTCGATTCAATTTCGATACAATTCCAATTCTTGGTGCTACATACATGACTATGAGCGGTTTTAAAACCTTTCTTAGCCATGTCTGTGGCACCAAGAATTGCAATTTTATCGAAATTGAATCGAATTGGTTTTCTGTGGCACCCCTGATATTTAAGTTTAAAATTTTCCCAAATTAAGGTTATAGACAAAAAAAATGTTTTTTGAAATTTAGGCCATAAATACTCGAAATTTATATTTTTTGTAGCTATCTCACAAAGTATAGATTCCTAATTTGGAAAATAACCCATTTTTATACAAATTTTAACTCAAAACACTTAGTTCATGTCTTGCATAAAACAATTCCCTTGTAATAGGAGTAGCTTAGTCGTGGATAGGGCGTAAAGCCACTAAAAATTATCGAGGGGAAATATGAGTAGATATTCGGATTTGAAAGCACTTAAAAACGAATTCAAAAAAATTGTTCGATTTCTTTTTGATTTTTAAATAATTAATTAAGAGTGTGAAAATGTTCTTAAATGAAGATCTAGCAGATTATGTCGTTTTCAGCCCTGCCAAATAAAGCAAGGGGAAATATGAGTGGATTCGGTTTTGGGAGCACTTAAAACAGAATTCGAAAAAATTATTCGATTTCTTTTATATTTTCAAATAATTCATTAAAAGTGTGATAAGTTTTTTAAATAAAAATCTAGCAGATTGTGTCGTTTCAGGCCCTGCGAAATTGTTTCGGTTCAGTCAAGACGCTAACAATCTATTTTTCGCGATTACCCATGGAATTTTTTGAGTTACATAGTTTTCCTAAAAACAAAATTTTTATACCAATTGTGTATTTAAATTTTCACGATTACGCAAGGTAATTTGACAGTTTCAAATTTTCACAAAATTAAGTTTTTAGAAAAAAAAGTATTTTACAAATTTAGGTTATACAGAACTTTTTTTTGCAGATACCCCAGAAATTTTTATTTCATCATAGTTTAATAAAAATAGTTTTATAAAAATTTTAGTTCCTAGATTTTTCTCGTATATTTTGATGTTTATAGAGTATCAACTTCGATGCAACAAGCTTAACTTTATTTTTTTCTTATTGCTTTGCTGCTGCTTCTTCGTCTTTAGCTGCTGCTGCAATGCAACTTTTCATATGCATGAGTGCCACAACAGAAAAGATTTCAAGTGCGGTGTGGGCGGGAGGGGAGTGGCATGGGGTATGTGTGTGTGTGTGTGTTTGAATTGGCGTTGAGTGCCACAAATTGGGTTTACAAATTCGCTGCAAGACGTGCGCTCTATAAAGCTAACTTATTGGGCCTGGGTGTGAACTTATCGAATGGTTTTCTTTCTCGAGAACTAGGGAGAGAGAGGAGCGCTGAAAGTGGTCTATGGTTGGGGGGCACTGACTGTAGTACTTGGTAGCTTCTACTCATCTGCACTTCAATTTCAATTGGCATTTTTGGTCTTATTTTTGAGCAAAGCAGCCACAAAAATGTTGTCGAAAGCAAACAAATTCTTATCGGAAGAGCTTTAAAAAAAATGAAAAAAAGTGCAAGAAATGCTGCACAGCAGGTGCAACCAATGCAACATCTCATACATATTTGGGTGATTCTTGAAGAAATCTAAGAGATCTGGGTGGAAACTACTATTTGAATTTCTAATTGTAATAAAAAAATGTATTTTTTAGAATAAAAACCTTCAATTTTAGGAAAAAAATTGTTACCCCAAAGCCAACGGATTTCGAATAAAATCATCTTCAACATTCAATCAAATTATTTTTAACATTTCTGTAAACTATTAAACATTTATTTTAATTTTAGATTTATGAATCTAGATAAAAAACTGTGGGTTCTTTGAGATTAGATTTATTTTTTAAATACTGTTTGGTTAAGGACAGCAGCTTATGCCACTTTTCGTTTCCGTAGATCCATCTCAAAACTTCAAACTTATGTCCTTAAAAAAAAGATTAAATATTTTCCTCACAGAACTACAAATAAATTGCATTTGAATTTGCATACTGCAACCAAAATTGCTGTTTGATTTGTCAACAACTCGCCCATATGTGAGAGTCTGTTGCAGCCCCAATTTGCAGCTTGTGGATGCAGCACATTTTCTATTTTCTTCTTTTTTTTTCTTTTTGCTTCCAAGTGTACTCATTGACTTGTTGGGCAAGGCGCAACCCATCAAAATTTGTACGCCTCATTTGCAAGGATTTCAAGCGGCAGCAACAGCAATGGCAAATATTGAAAAGCATTTTGTTGCATACCTCAGGGCGTTGGCATTGTGTTGTTGTCGTAGTTGTTGTTGCTGTTGTTGCTTTGATGTTACCTTTTGCTTAATTTCTGGCAACACTCTTCAAGCTTTGGGGCTATGTCGTCAGCTAAGGATTTGGTGGGCAGGGTTTGACTGACTTGGTGGAGGGGCGTTGCGCACTTCATCATCTACCGAAAAGTTGCTGCTGCCGTTGCCGTCATCGTTGTCAACGTCGTCACCAACATTATCGTCATCAGCAGAATTTCCGCAGTGTGTTTTTTTTTCTGCTTTATCATCGTAACTAGTGAATGAATAGCAGCAACAACAATAACAACAAATAACAACAACAACAGCCCTCGCTGAGGCCAACAACGAAAACATCAACACCAACACGGCGGCATTTTGTCAGCAGCAGCAGCAGAAGGAGCAACAACAATGCAAAGCTTCAAGCAGCTTACAAGTGCGGCATGTAGTTGCCGTTATCGCTTGCTTTTCACTCCTAGTCCAAGTAGATGCCACCGGTGGAGGAGGCAAGCGCTTCAGAGATATGTGCAGAGCGGGGTAGGGCCGGGTAGCAAGGCGGTAAAGCGGCAGCATTGGATGCGAGGGCAGTTTGATAGTAGGTCAGTGAGGAAACATATAGATGGAAACGGGAAAGATAAAGTTATGGATTGGTCCTACATGAAACTAGTATTAAGTATGCAGACTGTACCATATATATCTCACCCAGCCTGAACTCGCACAAAATGTTGTTTGCTTTCAGGCGTTTTTTTTATTGGTAACAAAATGATCGGGAGCGGAAATAATTTTGCGATTACGGAAATATTCTGCTTTTACCAAAAGGTTTTACAATAGCTTTTCAACTCCGACATTTCACAATCTATCCGCAGAATTATTTTTTCAGTTGCAACTCCACTTGATAAATAAAGTTTTGTGTTAATAATAGTTTTTGTCAATGTATTCAAAATACTTGTTCGATATCGTCTGCTGTTAAATCCTCTCTAATACCTTCCATCTGCAGAGTTCTTTCCTCAATTCCATCTGGATCGTATCTAATTATTTTATAATTCTGTCTTTTCTTCTGTTATCAATGACTGCAAGTGAAGCAAGTGAACTCTGCTTCAGGACTCACGGCAGATCTGCAGAGTTTTTTCTTTAATACATTTCCCTTAAAATCTTGTCTCGATATAATTCTGTCTTCTTCTTCTGTCGTTCTCGACTCCCAGTGAAGCATAGGGCCTTAACCAACCTCTTGCAAATTACGGCAGATATCATTCCATGAGTAACTGGAATAGATAGATCTCTCCATGTTTTTGCTGGTGCACCAACGCGACGACCTCTCCCTTGAGGGTTCCAACGAAATGCCTGACAAGCGTTGTTCTCTATGGGTCACCGAATGGTATGCATAATCCCTGCGATAAAATTAGCACAGTCAAAATAATAGTTTTCCTCATAGCCTTCAGAGTAAACGCCCCAACTACTAGGAGCGAACTAGTTCGAATTTTTATATTCGAGAATCTGAAACTTGTTCATTTTGTTTTAGTAAAAACAAACGCCAACCAACCTGATCCCGCCTAAAATTGTTTTTTTTTCCTCATTATTTTTCTTAAAGAATTTCGAGATCGGTAAAAAATTTGGACTTAGCAGACACTGTAAAATTCTTTCCCATTCCGTCCATCTTCTTGTTCCAGTCCAGTCTCAGAGTAGACTTATTCGTACTTTTATATTCAAGACTTTGAAATTTGTTCACTTTTTCTTAGAAAAATTAAATTCAATTCAGATGCACCAACCTTCCTGATTCCAGAAATTTTTTTTTTTTTCAATATTTTTCTGTAAGCCTTGAAAAGCCCGCCCATCTTCTTGTTTATAATTCCATATATACTTAATCTTAATTTTTTCAAAGAATAGATTTTTTTAAAGTTTTCATAATGGACGTTCGACTCAGTTATGGCATTAATCGTTTGCAGCCAAAACCTCTTAAAAACTAGACAGTTTTCCGTTTTCCTAGCAAGTGATATTTTAGGAAATACTTGCAATGGTGCTCAAAATCAATTTTAAATCTTATGGCTCTGACGCCCGATGCTAATAAAAGAAGATAAAAGAATTCATATATATATAAAGCTCTGAGTGAAATTTTCAGGCGATCGTTTTACCCTATCCAAATTAATCAAAGTGAGATTGAGAACTTCCCAAATTTATAGCCACCTTTCTGCAAAAAATAATCTTCGTTAGGTATTTAGATTTTCAACAGAGCTCTGCTTTTCCCCGGAGATATTGAAGTATTCAGTTCTCAACACGGTTCAGATTTACAAAAATCATACCATACCTTCACGGGCCGTCTTGCAAATGCATAACTTCAAAGTCAATGATTTGCATTTCACGAAACAATAAAAAACATTCCACTTTTCGAATTTCCCAAATTTTTTTTTTTTTGGCTCAAAACTTTATTGTAACCTCTTAACAGCTGACAGTTAAAAAAATCCAAAACTTATCAAACTGCCCTCGTACGTTGGCTTCTATGCCTTTAGCAGCAGTGGCAGGAACCACAGCGCACGTTGGCACGAGACTTACCTATACACACACACTTACACACAAACATAAACTGGCACACAAACACTCTCCGGCAAACACACACATACGTATACTATATACTTATATATACACACTGCGGGCAAAGACTGTGGTTGGCTTTTGTTGAAGACAATATATCATAGCATCAGTGCAGACAACCCACCTCTCTGCCAGTACTATTCCCTCACTCCCTATAACCCTCTGCCGCTCTACTGTCCCTACAATTGCTGGCGTTACGGCTACCCACAACATTTGTACTGCCTGGAAATGCAGGCAAGCCCAGAAGAGGCAGCCCAGGCAAGACAGGCAGTCCAAGCAGTAACCATACACTGAGAGAAATAAGTGAGGCAAAATAAGACAAACTAGTTTTAAGGCAAAGATAAGTGAAGTTTTAAGAGAGATAAGAGAGAGGAGTTGGAGGAGAAGTTTTAAGAGAGAAAAAGGGAGAAGAGTTATAATACTAGCTAAGAAACCCACAGAAGCGTTTTCATCGCAGTAAGCTATCGAGATTTGGGCAGCTGTGATTATTTTTGTCTTTTACCAGACTGGAAATTAAAAGCTAGAAAGATCACTGAGAAAAATAATTCCAGATTTTTAATCTCAGAAGCGGGAATTTTGATCTTACAAAAAGAATTTCAGGTTATTTATCTTTTATTGAGAGTAAATTTCCTATTCGAAGAGCGTTGTTTTGTGGACGTTCTTCACTGAGCATTTTTGGATTTTTAGAGGAACAATTGCAATTTTCTTCCAGAGGAAAAAGCTCAGTCGTCGCATACCATAAAGAGTAAACTGATCCGTATCACGACGCTCTTAACGGTATCTATTACCACTCAATAACCCTCTGCTGGCTTCTGCGTCACTCAGGTGTCCCTGGTAAGGCGGCGGTGGACGAGTGCGCCAGAAAAGACCTCAGCGCTGGCAGCTAACCTTGCGGTTACGGACATAAAAAGACTATTACAGGAAGTTGTATTGAAAATCAAGGAGACGGCTAGAGCTCTGGCGGAAAAAGAATGGGGCATGGTGCCCGGTTGTCACATCTCTCGAGCAGTCTGGCCGAGATATGATCCAAAGCGAACATCTGAACTCTTGCGCTTTCATAAAACCGACTTGGATGGTAATAGGAGCACTGCACCATAGACAATAAGTCTGAGAGGTTGCACGTTCTCCATCACGATTTCTGCCGCAGCTGCAAAGATGAGGAAGAGACAGAAAGTATGCAACACCTGCATTGCGACTGCCCGGCGCTTCTTAGAAGACGAACCCAGTTTATGGCTAAAACATTTTTTGAGGATCTGGGTAGTCTAGCCTATGTTCCCATAGCGGATCTGGCTGATTTCGTCGAATCCTCAAAATGGCTCTATAGTATGACAGACTTAGGTGATTAGGGATCCACAGTTTTTTATCCTTCTCCACTATCCCTCCCTTTTGCAATTCCTTTCCTCCCTTCTTTTAATTAGGCAACACAATGGACCTCATGGTCTCTGGGTGATCTCAGCCACTATCTGAGCTGCCTATGCAACCTAACCTAACCAAGAAGAGAAATGTTTGATGTGAGAATGATAAGAATAATTTTAAACAATTACGCTTGATGACCGATAATTTTAGAGAAATTTTTGATGTAAGAACGAATGCAATTTTTTTTAATAAAAAGTGTTCTTCAAAAGCTTTTCGAACTCATTGTTTAAATGTTTAGTATTAATACTTAGATTGACAACTTTTTCAAAGTTAAATAGAGGACAGAAAAGTTTCTCTAAAATATATATTCTACAGTGAAAATAACTTGATTGAAGCAGATTTTAACTTAATTTAAAATCGAATCTTTTTTTCTGAGTAAAAAGAATGGGGTTTTTGAGACTATATCAAAATACCGGATGCTTATTACTGAGCAACTTCAAAAACATACAGAAGACACTGTCTAGCCTCTGAACCGAAGAATCGATTTGCTTTATGTAGTTGTGTAATAACTACCATAACATTAACGAACTGCATTAGAATCTTTTTCAAGTCCTGAAACGAATTGATATTCGCAATTTCTTAAAAATTCATATTTTTTAGTAAACATAAAAAAATTGGATCAACTTTGCTTTTAAATTTTTATTTAAGATTAGGTAGGTTGGAATTTAGCCTCTCAACTCACTTCGGGCAAGAACGGGCCCTTCCGATACCGGAAAAATCGGGGAAATAGGAAAAGTGGAAAGTGCAGGACCATGATTCACGTGGGATTCGAACCCACAACATCTGGGATGATAGTCTTGTGCACTGTCGCTAGGCTTTTAGAGACGCTTTTTTTAAGATTAAGAAACTGAAACATTATTTTTTTTCGATTATTTTCCTCTATTTTAAAAGTTACCTTTTAACCTCCCCTCGTAGCTATATTTAAATCGTGCTGTATTATGATACAAATTTGTCGATTATAGTCTTGAATTTCTGAAGTCAGTTTCACATCTTCATTCTTCACTTTATATTGTCCTGCCAAAAATTTTTCTTTTACCAGCTGCCTTTCTCTCAGTGTAGGAATCTTTTAACGTTGTGCCTTGGCTGGCATGGTCTATCTGTACGCTTATGTAAAGTGAAAATTTTCGATTTCGTATAAAAAGGACGAAATTCCTTTGGTGCTGTTCCTGTTGCTGTTGGTTGAAGCTTTTTGTTGCCATTATTGTTATTGTTGCTGTTGTTGGTACTGCTGCTCCAGCTCCAGCTCCTGCTGCTGTTCCTGCAGCCAGCTGTGAAGTGCGCCTAGAGCAGAACATGCCTTACGGCGTGTGCCGTCAAAATTACGGATATTTGTGCTGCTTCTGCTGCTGTTATTATTGCTCCTGTGTGGTTGTTGTTGTTGTTGCTATTGTTGTTGGTGTTGTCGCTGTCCTTTTAATATGGCACATAAATTATTTGCCAGTCTGTGGATTGGGTATTTTTAGCAACATTTTGTAAACGTTGCGAAAAGTGCGAGCCAAAAAATATCAAGACCAAGGTGAGACTTCAAACACACTCACACATGGTAGACGAAGAATAATGCCCCAAATCTGTGCAACAACAATTTTAAGGCAGGAGTGGCAACAATAGGGGCAGATATGAAAAGGAAGAGTGAGAAATTACGTATCATGTAAGCTTAGGTTTCAATTCAACTACTTCCAAGTGTTCCTTCCATCTTACGCACTGGCACCTTTAAAATACTTTTACCGAAAGAAAAGAAAATCTGAAATTCTAATACCATATGCTTAGAATTTAATTTTTCTTATTCTCGTTTTGTTGTACGTGCTACTTGGCTAACTTTATAAATAAATGTATGAGCCATAAATGAAATAAAAGAAATAAAAGAGAAAAAGTTAAAGAAAATTGTTCGAAATTAAAACGTTGGGTATAATTATAGGCTTTAGGTCTTAATCTACTTGTGTACATGACGCAATTTAAGCTTGCCACATTTTAATTGTTATCTAGGACTCGGGCCACAAAGAATTCCACAAATAAATACAATTTTATGCATAAATTTAGCTTTTCAGCCCCCATACCCATTAAAAGCTACTAAATGGTATTTTAATATTTAGCCTGACAAATATTGACGTGCTTTAAAGAGCACTTTAGATTAGATAGATTTTTTCGTTAACAAAAAGCTTTTTCAAGTTTTACTTAAATTTTTAAATATGCTAAGCCAGCTGACGGCTTTTAAGACCATCAAGAAAATTTATTGAAGCTTAGTTCTAACCAAACCAAACTCAACACAACTTTAATAAAAAGTTCAACTTTAAAATTTAAAAGTTTATAAACTTTCTTTAATATTTACATTTTTAATACAAGCAAATATGAAAGGATGTTGTCTAAAGTCTTGCTAGCCGGCTGCTTATATCAATTATACAGATTAAATTATAAAAGCATTTTGTTAGAATAGAAATGTTTATGCTTAGAAACTATTATATTATTATCTACTAACATTCTAAACTAAAGTTTGCTCAACTATTGAGGGAGAACTTTATGAAAAAATGTAGAACAAAAGAGCGCATTGAGGGTGAACTTCGCCATACGCCCATTTATACACCTAACGTCATTTTGAATAAAGGAGAAGTTGTAGAATATCTTTCAACGTTCCTCGTTTTTTTATTTTGACGAAAACGCATTTCTTTCCTTAAAATAGTACGTGATGAGTGACGTCATCTGCTTCTGAACGGACGACGGCGATACTCTAAATGGGGTTGGTAGTCCTCTCAAAAGAGCTCAAGATAAAGACAGGTCGTCTTCTTAGTCGTAGAATCCTGCACTGGGACATTGGTGTGTTTTTCACCAGCTAGCGCAGTAAAAAAAATCCCCCAAACGCGTTAGAATGACGCTGGCTCATCGAGAGGGGGTGGCAAAAGGGAAGGTGTGTTACTAGAACTTCTCCTCAGATTTTAAAAACCCAAATCTTTAGAGGTAAGATGGAGTAATATCCAGATTACTTAGGAGTCTCTACAGACTATACTGCTTAAAGGGAATTTTTATCCACTCTATTCCATTCCTTTCTTTGGCAGCTAATATGTTTTTCCAAGACTCCTTTACGAAGTTGTGTTTTGGAACATTCTCCTCAATTTTAAAAAGGCCTATAATGAGGGCTAAGAGAATGGAATGCGCAGATTACTTAGGAGTCTCTTCAGTCTATATCCATTCCCTTTTTTGACTGATGCATTTACAGGAAGTATATGTTTCGAAGACGGCTTTTAAGCTTAGCAAATCCTATCTCTGTCTCTCAATTCTCTATATCCCCAGTGGGACATAGGGCCTCTACAAAACGTTTCCATCGGCTACGATCTTTCACGATGACTTTGACCTCCTGAAAAGATTTCCCTGCAGACCAAAGTTCCTTCCCTACTGTTCGCTTCCAAGTGCATCTATGGCTTCCTTTCCTTCTGCTTCCTGTCGGATTCCATTCAGGCGCTTGTTTAGATAGTTTTATGGGATCCTTGTAAGGGTATGGCCAATTCATATACGCTTTATTTGCTTTATTTATGTCTATTTGCTATAGAAAGTCTCTATTAATTAAAGACACCGCCTTTCGGATTCGGCTATAAACTGTAGGTATAGGTTCTGTAGGTTCTATTCAAACAGTTATTAATAGAGATCCCCATGCCTCTCCAAGGGGTCAAACAGGGAACTATATATAAATATATACAGCTATAATCCTTTAGTTGTTAAAAAAAACTATTGTCCAAATTGAGGGATCTGTCTCCTGAAACTATAATTTTTCCAGTGATAGCTGGCCAGCCTCTCAGTTTGTTATTCTCAAACACAATGATGAACATTTTTGAGAACAATTTGATTTAAAGTCATATATTATATTATTATAAATAAGTAGAAAAGGTAGAACTTGAACTCATAAATTACTATATAAGAATTATTTGCACCGTGAATATTATAAATCAAAAACGAGAAATAAATTGAATTGAACATTGATTTTAATCTGGTATAGGCGGTGGATGACCGTGTTAAAATCTTCCAAAACGAGGTTCCAATAATATTCCCCTCTTTACTACAAAGTTTCAAGTAATCCTATAGCAATTTGGAAACTCCGAATCAGCAAAATACAGTTTTATAGCTATCATAAGAACCTGGCAAGTCTTAAACCAGAGAGTTATTGCAGCATAGCTGAATCTTGATCTGGATCTATTAGTAATACTTTTTAGAGTGACATTGTCAAAAATAGGATATGAAAAATGATTTCTTCTATGTACGTTCGTCCTTCTGTAGAAGAAGGCTCAACGAATAGGTCGTCACTTTCTTAACACCGATTTAGAGTACTCCAAATGAACTATAGACTTCATTTATGCATTCGTTTGGTTATGTGACTATAAGTCCTCTACAGCCGGATATAGATCATAGATGATAAAATGCATTTGAGAGGGTATTTATAGACTTCATATCTTCATCTGAGCGTAAGTCCTCTACACCCCTGTAATGGGTCTTAATTTTTGCAGCCTTTTCTGACTGTAAGCCCTCCATAGACAGATATAGGCCATGATGCAATGAATTTTTGAAGGTACATATAGAATTCATCTTTGCATCTACTTGGTCATCCGAGTATAGTTTCTTTATAGATGGGTATAGGTTGTGATGCTATGCATTTTACAAGCTTTTTAAAGACTTCATCTTTGCGGACTTTGGTCATCTGCTTGTAAGTCTTCTATAGCCAGGTAGAGGTCATGATGATTGAACCTTTGAAGATATATATATATAAAGTTCATCTTTCCATCTATTCGGTGATCTGACTTTAAGTTTCTTATAATCAGGTAGGCTACGATGCAATAAATTTTACAAGCTCCATAAAGACTTCATCTTTACAGCCATTTTGTCATCTGCCTGTAATTTCTTCATAGCCGGAAATAGGCCATGATGCAATGAATTTTTGAAGGTACATATAAAGTTCATTCCACTTTTAGTTTTTTTTTAGACAGGTATAGGAATTAATTTTACATGATTTATATCTTTGCAGCTATTCAACGGTCATCTGATTGTTAATCCTTCATAGTGAGCTAGAGGTCATGATGCAATGAATTCTTAAGGGTATATATGGAGTTCATCTTTGCATCTTGTTCGTCATCTGACTATAAGTTCTTTATAGACGCGTATAGGCGATGATATAAACAATTTTACAAGCTTTATAAAGATTTCACGATTATAGCCATTTGGTCATCTGACTGTAAGTCTTCTGTACCCATATATTGACCATTATGCAATGTTTTTTTGAAGGAACATAAAGAGTGCATTTTTGCATCTATGACTTCATACGACTATAGGTTCTTCATAGACATGTATAGGCTATGATGCAATTAATTTTTTTAAAGTTTAAAAAGACTACATCTTTACAGCTATTTGGTCATCTGACAGAAAGTCCTCCATAGTGAGTTATAAGCTATGCTGCATTAATTCTTAAGAGCGTATATAGAGTTAAACTTTGCATTTACTTCGTCATCCGACTAAAGTTCCCTATATAGGTGGTCATGAATGACCTATGAGATGAATTTTACAATAAATTTTTTCAACTTTATAAAGACCTCATCTTTGTTGCTATTTGGTCATCTGACTATATAGGTATAATGAAATGCATTTGATATGCTATTAATAGACTTCATCTATTTGGTCACCTAACAATAAGTTCCTTACAGACTGGTGTAGGCCAAGCTGCAATGAATTTTAGAAGCTTTATCACGACTTCATCTTTGCAGCCATTTGGTCATCTGACTGTAAGTCCTCCTTAGCGAGATATATAATAAATTTTCTTGTCTCTATTTGGTAGTAAGTCCATAAATCCTCAGTTTCAAGTACTGGACCAATTTTGATACAACTTCATACAAACATGTAGTTTTAAAGAAATGATAAATATTTTAATTTGGTTGAAGCACTTGTTTAATATTTGTATGGTAGCTAGATGACATAGTGAGCCAATCCTGATATTTTTTCATAAAAATATGTATCTAAAACAAAGTACAACTGGCATGAATAAGTTTAAACCATTAAGCCTGTTTATGTAGTGTCTTCCCGAGATATATGTTTAAATAAATAAATAAGAAATAAATAAGTTGGATCATGAATATAATCGCTCAAGAACCTGTTCTTCACGATTTAGGATTGTCAAACGTTTGGGACTGTTTGGGCTAAAGGACTTGCTTCACCTATGCTTTTAAAGAGTATTCAATCAACGATTTTCGTAAATTTATTGGGGTCAGCTTAGCATTGAAAATTAAATTCAAAATAAACTTAAACTCACCACCCTAATCCAAATAATCCATAAAAATACCAACTACAAAAAATATTAAAAGCTGGTATTTTTTGTAAATACTTAGGCAACTCATAGTTGGAAAAGACTAAGGGCTACAATTTAAGCAACAGCAGCTCAAAAGATGATGGCATATCTTAAAATCCCTCAACCTTATGCCTCGTTTTTTGCACATTCAAAATTAACACCTTAGGCTATTGCCAGAACTAGCCATGGCCAAAGTTTAAGCTTAAGAATTGCACATTTATCAAGCTTAAACTTTTAGTTGAAAACTCACATGCACACACTGACTGTATCTCATCCTGTATATACATGTGTACACACTTTTTCAAATATGCTGGTGATAAAGCGTTTTTTGAGAGCTTGTAGCTGGAGCTCGTTGCTCATTTTTATTTTTCCAGTTGATAGGAAACAAATTGAAGTGAATGTGTGCGATTTAATAAATCATGTTTTGTTTGGCTTGGTTTGGCTTTGACCCGACTCCACCCCGACTACACCCCATCCAGCTGGCTGAGCTGGATTTTTGGTGATGTTCTCTTGGCTGGCTTTTTGCTTTGGATTTGGTAATAATAGCCTGTGCTTATGTGGTAACTGTGGACATGTTTGTTGCACCACAACAACAATGGCAACAGCCGAGGACAAAAAATGGACAACATCCTAGGTAGGCAGACGTTAGGCAACTACTACGTGAAAGTGACCACAGCCACCAAAAATAGCAACAGTCCTGTAAGCTGGACAAGAGCAAGGGCAGCTGGGAAGTACATAACCTACTCGGTTACATAAGTTGCGTTTATTATTTGTGTCTCTGCAAGTTTTGTGCTTGTTTGCTGGCAAAAACCCAAACCCAAACCTGATGATGAGCATAAAAAAAAGTGCCCAAACTCTGAAACAAGCAGGGAACAAAATAACGAGCTCCAGCTCAAGCACTTTGTGCATAACTTGCCAGTGTATGTGTGTAAGTTTTCCACCTTGTGCCCGGGAGTTGGGGCAATTGTTCACTTGCACATTGTGCCATAGTTGGAGTTTGGGGGAGTTCAGTTCAGTTGCTTGTTGCCGGCCAGGAGAGACGACTTTAACCTACGGCAGAGGCTGCGACGACGACGGCGACTGCGACGTTGTCCAAGAACATGTTTCGGCCAAGAAGTAGGAGTTTGGAGCTGTTCCAATGGCGTTGACGATGGCAATGGCTTTGTATATTCCGCTGGCTGCTGGCAAGTCCTTTGGGAAATTCCTGTCCATTGTACATGACTTTTGATATTTATGGGTAATTTCGTTTGCCTCTGCCGCATTTCAATGCAAGGTGACCAAGACAAAGACCACGATAAAGCGCAAAGGATATGGAGTGAGTGCTGCTGAGAGTATAAGTGTAAGAGAGAGCCAAAGATTGTACTAGGTAAGTCGGCAGAATCTAAGGGTAAGCCCATTGTGACCATTCGTTGAGGGCACATAAATCAACTTTTTGTTTTTTAATTTGTTCAAAGCAAAGCTTCTGATTTTGACAATACCAAAAATATACACAAGTACAGTCAAATACAAAACAATGCACTGAGAGAAAAGGATGAAAAAGAAAGTGTAAACTTGATGAAAGGTAGATGAGAGCAGGAAAGTTTATAAGATGATTTTCGGGAATCCCATCTTTCTTACTCCCCTCTCGGCGAGTCGGCACTCTTGCCTCAATTTTCACAGCTGGAAGAGTTTTGTGGCGACGCATTTGTGAACATATTCTCAAAATATTTCGAGATTTTGAATTCAAATCGGACGGTGTGAAATCGGACAATGTTTTATCGGTTCAAATGGAAAAATCTTTATACGGTGATTTGTGCTGCGCAGCTGATTCGTCATCTTCTCATCTTGTGTTAATACATTGTAAAGAGAATTGTCCCGTCCAATTATAAAATTAATCAGGATTATTAAAATGTCGAGGTCTTAGATCAACTTTCGATGAAAGAGACAGAAAAGAGTTCTTTGAGAACGTTTCGAAGACGCGGGGTATCGTATAAGCCGGTTTCTGGAAGCCCCAAGAGTATTCAAAGGACGCGGCCTAGATCAACTTTCGAAGGAGAAAGCCAAAAAATAATGCTTAGAGGACGATCCTGAAAGCTCCAAAGCAATAATATAAAAAGATACCATATCTTCATGAACTTCCCTAGCTCAACAGCGAATTTCAATATTTTCCAGACAGATTTCCTTAATTGTACCATTTGAAAATTTCTTGTACCAGGTACTTTCATATCTTTCTTAGGTGGAACCTTCTGCATTAGGAAACCTTCGAAACTAGATTAAGATTCATTAAACAAGTCTTTTAGGAAGAGATCTTCATTTATTTCTCGATGTAGAATTTGATATGTACGGATACTTATAAGAGAACTTTAGTGGACCACAGAAAGACTAAGGTTCGGTGAATTAGTTTCTTATATGTATCCTTTTAACTAACTTTAAGTTTCAGAATATCATAAAATTTTAATGATTTTGCTTTTGAGAGTAATATTCATTATATAAAAAAATTAATTACTAACTTAAGATGATGATTTTTGCTATGAAAGCTTTTTTTGGCATATTAATGTTAATGCTGGATGCCATCGGCTTTGAGGCATCCTTGAGGTAATATAAAGACAGTCTTATGGTAACTTCGGGTTTCTGAGGCTAGTCCAGTTGAATTATCCTATTCTAATTGTTGATGAAAGAGGGGAAAGAAAAGATTTATCTTGCGAATCAATTCTGAAGATCCTATACGCTATGAATTACTCTGAAGTTTTTTAATTATTCGTCCCTCTTTTTATGTAAAAGATTCCTGACTGTCTTAAGTTTTAAATTATTTTAAAATTTTATCGGCTTTGGAGGTATCCTTAATGTTATAAGCAATATAATAGCTATATGGTATCTTCCGGCTTCTGAGACTGTCAAGTTCTCCTATCCTCTTCTAATTGTTTGTCAAATGATGGCTTATCTTTGAAATTAATGGTTCTCAAAAACTGGTACGCCATGAATAAAATTGTATTTCTTTTCAAATTTTTTGTAGCCCTCTTTACTTAAGAATTAATTTTAACTTATTCTCAGTTTAAGATTATCTCTAATTTTTAATGTTAAGATCATATTTTGGAGAAATTTTAAGTTTAAGACTAGCTCTAATTTTTTATAATTATAATTTGGAGAAAAATATTTTTTTTAGTATAATATGATTGAAGACTCTCTCTTATCTAAAAAACTAATTTTGATTAATTTTAAGTTTAAGATTATCTCTAATTTTTTTTTAATAAGATTATATTTTGGAGAAAAATATTTTTTATTATAATGTGATTGAAAATGTTTTTTTCTTTTTTTTTTAGGACAAGCTGACTTTTCAACAACTGGCACTTATGTAAGTAAATTTGATTGAATATAATTTTTACTATCCTTAATTTTGTATAACTTTACGCAAGACTGCAACATTTATAAAACATTAAGATTTGAACATTAATTAGTCGTTTCGTTAATTGAAATAATAATTAAAATAAAAAATTATTTATAAATAGAATTTTGGGTAGAAAATTAATAAAAATTTTGATTTTTTAAAATTATATTTGTGTCTTAAAGCTATTAAGGTAAAAAATTCTATTTATATGAAAATAATATATAGACGATAATAATTTTTTTTTTTATTTCTTGTATTTAATATTGTAACTTAATATTAATTCTCGGGAACAAAGTAATTCAAATCCAGAGATCTTTAGAAATCTATTTCTAAAATTAGTATTAGTTAACATCTTCTATAAATATGACTTTACAAACAATCGTTCTCTTATCATTTATTCTGCCTGATTTCCATACAAAAATCTCGACGTTTTTCTCAGTGTATCGAGTTATGTTAAGCATACTTTTATTGTGTATACGTCTTGAAAAATTGTTTCCTTCTGCACTTAAGAAAGTTAAGGAACAAATAAAGAAAATGTGTGGCTAAGTGTAAACTCCAAATAAAGTGCACTTGTTAAATTACGTATACGTAGAAACAATTTGTACAGTAGTGACCATTTTTAAAAACAAAACTTAAAAAAAAAATAACTTTGGAAGTTAAAGTAGAATTTTGTTTATTAAATTAAATTATTTTTAGGTATTTCATTTAATAATGTAACGAATTTTGAAACCAAATACTTATGTGAAGAAATGGCTAAAATATTCTTTAAGTTTAAAATAAAAATATTGTTAAATCAATATTATTGTGCCTGAGTACTAGCTGCTGTGTTTATGCAATTGATATTCTTGTCTAGGACAAAAAAAATATAAAAAAATTCTGTATAAATGGAAAAATAATTTTTTGGTACTATTCCTTAAGACACAAGTTCTTTTTAAGCATAATTTGAGTCATATAAATACCACCAATTTTAAAATTCTTAAATTTATTAGCTAAGATTGAAATTTAGCTATTTTTGATACTTTAGAAACATAATTAATTAAAAGTTATTTAATACCTTGAAAATCCTTCTATACAAGATAGCTATAAAAAAAATGATTTCGGATCTAAAGCGATTTTTTCATTATAATTTTTGGGACTTATAATCTGGTATAAAAAAATCCAGCAAGTAGGAGTTCTAACAAAAACTAAAAGCTCCCTATAAATCGAATCGTTTTGGAGGTTATCTCTGAGCCCTAACGAGCTGGGTTTTGCAGATTCTCGGATACGAATTTAGCGAAGCAAAAAAAAAAACGTATTTAAGAAAAAATTCGCAAATTTGAGAGTCCTTGGAGAATTTTTTTTTTTTGTACTGGTATTTAAATCATTTTTATTTATTCGGGATATAGGGTTCCGGCAAATATTTCATGTTTGCGATTTTTTGTCTTTAAAAAAGAGAATTTATCCAAGAGGATCTCCATAGGGTTATACTCTACAACAACAGGTCTAAAAAAAAATTTCTTAAATTTTTTTGAGTTTTCTAAAATTCTTCTTTCTTTTTGAAATTCTTATTCGGATATAGTATAATTTGCTTCAAATTCCATTAATGT
The DNA here is from genome assembly GCA_037043745.1 of Chymomyza amoena. NCBI lineage: Eukaryota > Metazoa > Arthropoda > Insecta > Diptera > Drosophilidae > Chymomyza > Chymomyza amoena. The sequence continues at coordinate 75,644 of JBAMAX010000089.1, forward strand.
AGAACACTTCGGGAATATTTTTTTTGAGGTGCTTAAGTAGGTGTTGTCCCAAAATCTGATTGAAAAATTTGTTCTTTTTGGAAATTGTATTCGGATACAGTACAATAGCTCAAATTCGAGCACTGCGGATTTTTTTTTGAGGCGCTGTAGTGTTTCAAATATTTTCATTTCTTCGGGGTATAAAAATCTTCGTAGAGCAAGTCTCAGAAAAAAATATGGTGGTTTATTAGATTTCTTGAAATTCTTTCTTTATAGAATTCATATTACGATACAGTACAAGATCTTAAATTACACAACGGTAACCACTTCGAAAATTTTTATTATTGAGGTACTGTGGTGTTTAAAAGATTCTAATTTCTTCGGGACAGAAGCTTTGGGAAATTTTCTGCAGGAATGTTGTACCAAACATCTTTGAAAAAGACGAAATTTCTTGGTTACTCAAGAACGTCTTCGTTATATTCCTCAGACCATGTAAAAACAATTGTTTTTATTCCGGGAAAAAGCAAATTTTTCCTCATCTTTAAAATTACGTAAACAAAGTTTTCTATAAGGTTTTCAAAAAGACATAAAACACGTAATTCTTTAGGGAAGGAATTGGGCTGGGTTCCTAAGATGCTCAACACCAGGTCCATTCTATTATGTAAACGGCCCTAGTCACAGCTGAGTTTTACACTCGTAAAGAACATATTTCAATAGGGTTTTCTGTCTCAAGAGCATTAACAAAATATTGCTACCGATCCACAAATATGGCAATGAGTTTATGCGACTTTTCCTTGTCGTAAAGAATTCTGGACTCTATCAAACCCCTGAAAAGGTCTGACATTGTTGAAATAAAATTTAATTTTGAATCTTCTAAATTTTCTTAAAACTTGCTTTTCGCAACGAATTAGTTGTTTGAGCTTTTACTGACTCATCATCATCATCATCGTATGGCCATTTCAACCCGCTCTCGGGTTACGGCCGACCTCAGCAGCTCTCGCCAGGCGCCTCTGCTTTGCGCGCGCCTTCTCCAATTAGAAATACCAAGGGAGGATAGGTTCTCCTCCACTTGATCTCTCCATCGGAGTCGTGGTCGTCCCCTCCGTCTTCCTTCGTCGGCTTTCGCTTCGAATACCTTTTTCGCTGGAGCATCATTATCCATACGTACGACATGGCCGAGCCAGCGCAAACGTTGTATTGTGATACGCTGGACAACATCCATGTCGTCGTAGAGCTCGTACAGCTCGTGGTTCATCCGCATGCGATAGCCTTCCTCAAAACGTACGGGACCGAAGATTTTGCGGAGAGTTTTCCTCTCAAACACCTCAAGAGCAGCTGCATCTGTCCGTGACACAACCCATGCTTCTGCGCCGTATAAGAGCATGGGCAAGAGGTGCGTCTTGTAGAGTGTTACTTTTGTCATTCGAGAGAGGTCTCTGCTGCACATCTGCTTACTAGGACCATAGTAACACCTATTAGCAAATGTAATTCTCCGCTTTATCTCCAGGCTGATGTCATTTTCAGTGTTGACGGCGGTGCCAAGGTACGTGAATTCCTTGACCACTTCATAAGTATAGCGGTCCGCTACAACATGGGAGCCCAGACGCCGAGCGTTCCTGTTCGTAGACAGCATATATTTCGTCTTGCCCTCGTTAACCGCTAGGCCCACTTTCGCTGACTCCTTTTCGATTGCGGAAAATGTAGCAGTAACATCTCGCTTACAACGCCCGATAATATCGATATCATCCGCGTATGCAAGAAGCTGGTCACTCTTGTAAAAAATAGTGCCATTGCGATGTACACCGGCCTTCCGCAGTACCCCTTCCAACACGAAATTAAAGAGGTCGTATGATAGAGGATCGCCTTGTCTGAAACCTCGAACAGTATTGAAAGGTTCGGAAAGGTCTGTTCCTACCTTAAAAGAGCTGATGGTGCCGCTCAATGTCATTCTGCAAAGACGAATCAGCTTTGCAGGAATACCGAACTCAGACATGGTGGTGTATAGGCGATCCCTTATCGGGCTATCGAACGCAGCTTTGTAATCGATAAAAAGATGATGAGTATCGATCTGTTTTTCGTGGGTTTTTTCCAGGATTTGTCGTAGCGTAAGGATCTGGTCTGTGGTGGACTTACCAGGTCTGAAACCGCACTGATAGGGTTTTTTTTACTGACTCACATCTATTTAAATTTTCACCTCAATTGGGGGACTGATCAACAACTAGTTTGCCTGTTGAAGTTCTCCAATTTCTTTTTTCTACTTGGCAAAAATATATTATCGGCTTTCCAATATATTTTATTTTTTCAACAGTTTATTTTTTTTCCAAAAAATATATGTCACCTAAAATTTGTAGAATCTAGATTACGTATACGTAATATTAATATTTATTAGTTTCACCGCTCTCGCGATCTAGTCCCCCATTTTTTTTTTTCCTTGGCAAAAATATATCATTGGTTTTTCAGTATATTTTATTTTTTCCACGGCTTATTGTTTCCACGATTGTTAAATATATATCAAAAATATAATCAAATAAAAGAATTTTATAAATCACCTAAAATTTTTAGAATCTAGTACAGTTTCATATCAGTTTCACTACTCTCGCGAACTAGTTTTTCCTAAAATTTATAGATTCCTAAAAAAGTATAAAATCTATATGCTAGTTAGTATTCTTGAGTTCGTTTTAGCTGCTTATATTTATATGCCAAGTTGTGTGGTTTATTTATTGCGTATACTTAATGCGAGAAGGTGTACAAACCGTTAAAGTTGTCGCGAGAGTTTTTTACAATTAGGCAGTTGAAATTTATTATTGTGATTTTATCAAATAAATGGGCAGCACTTGGCGCACAATTAATAATAAACTTTGCGCCAACCGTGCCACAACAACAATAACAACAATGGCAACACTGGCAACACTAACAAAAGCACCAAGAAAAACAACAACACCAGGACAATGGCATTGACAATGTCGACACAGACAAAATGTCTCCTCAACTTGGACCACATTTTGGCCACATTTACCTTCGTCAAGCTACTGACATATGGAATTTTTAATTCTGTAAAATTTTTCTCACCTGTCATCGTAGACAAATCCAGCATTTAATGTGTTTAGGTACAGAACAAAAGCCAGAACCGAGCAGCCCAGCTCGGCGTACTCATCGACCAAGCTATAACGAGATAAAAGAGAGAGAAAACGAGAGTGAGTAAGTGAAAAAAGAGCGTAAGTAAACGAGTAGAGAGAGCCTGAAATGAGAGCAGTAGCATAATGAAGCCAATGTGCATAAATATTAAAGTTGAGTGTTTTTATAAAATATTTGCCGAAATTAATTCTCAAATGCCAAAAACAAAGAGCACTTAAGCCGGCCGGGCAGACTTTTCTCTCTATGTGTATGGTGGTGTGTGTTTCTGTGTGTGTGTATTTTAAAGCTACATTTTCTCCGGCTACATTTTCCAGCTCCATTGCACATAAAATTTCTGCCTAAAATTTTTGTTGTTTTTGTTTTTTTCTTAAGTATTTAAACTTTACAATGCCGACACTACAAGGAAAAACACTTTTCGCAAAGCAAATATGTCAAAATATTAAGATTTGCTTCAAACAAGGGCAAGTCCTGCCCTGTCTATCCCGGAAGATATAGAAATGCGAGAGCATGATTGGCAATGAATGTTAAGCCATGCAGAGAGAGGAAAACCTACAGCTGGAATGAGCAAGCTTATGGAATTTAAAACGAAATAAAATATAAAAAAAAATATAAAGCAACAAATTTTAGCAGCTGGAAAGTGGGGGGAAAATAGCTGTCATACTTTCAATTAAAGAGAAACAATTTTGGGGCTTATTGGAATGCAAAATGGGTCTAACTGACATTTTTTGCAAAAAAAAAACGAATATATCTCTCGTAAATTATTTAAAACATAAATTTGAGCAAGTATGATTAGTTATTTATGTAGGAACACATGACGAAACCTTTAGGTTTAAAGGGAAAAAATCTGGGATTGAAATATTCTTTTGTCAATTGATATACTATATTTACTTATGTATATGGTGCTTGGGTTTACTTTTTAATTAATATTGTTTATATAATATAGTAATTAACAATTAAATATGAACCGAAAATAGTAAATTAGTTTACCCTAGCTTACACGAAAAGTGAACCTTCAAATAAAAGTGTTCTGAAGGGTTATTTAGGGTCGAGAGACACGAAATGTTTTTTGATTTTTTAAGCACCGTTTTCGGAGGTTCACTCGATGACCCTTAAATTTGTAAACAAGTGTTATATAATATACAAAAAGTATAAAAATATTGTCTCGACTGTGAATCAAAGCTAAGACAAGAGTCGACTTTATGTTTAACCCTTTCTTGCACGCTTTATGCTCAAGGCAGGAAAATTTTTTCGACAATTGTTTTTTAATGTAAATTTAAAATGTTTAAGTATTTATTCACTCCTTCTAGATTAAATAACATATTTTATAAATACAATAAAGTGTGTTACTATACTAAGAACTTTTAGGAAAAGTATTTAAAATTTTTTTAATTTAATTCCAAAAGAACTTTCATATTTTAGCCCTTCATATAAAATACGTGGTCAGTATCTAAATTTTTTTTAATATAAAGTTATCTTATAAACCAAAAGTTGCAAATTTTCGTTTCTTCAAAAAAGACCTATTCAAGCAAACAAAATATCTAAAAATGATACTCAAACGTCCAGAAATCAAGCTAAATAATAATGCTACTTTAAAGTCAAGGGATTTCTATTTATTTTCTGATTTAAATCACCGTCGTGGCTGAAAAGATATGCGCAGTCAAAGTGGAATGTTGTACAGAAATAAATAGGGCATGAAAGGGTTAAAGGCCAGCCATAACAATCAACCAAGCTTGTAGTCAGGGGGGAGTACTGGGTATTCAAGCCAGGTTCTTCCATTCTTTCTAAATCAGGTGTTTTCTTAATATTTTTTAAATTTCTTGTTTAAAGGCCAACTTTTTAACAATTCGCATCCAAGGGTGTGTTCAAGAAACACTACTAAGGATTCAAATTCCTAAACCAGATATTTTCTTAATTATTTACTTCATTCTATGAACCACTTCAAAATCACCCCCAAAAATGTCTGGTTAAGTTCTTGTTCCCAAGCCATAACGTGATAATTGAGTACACCTCATTTCGTTACGTGACGATTTTTCTAAGACTTTAATCTAATCACATGGTAGTTAGGTAGGTAGGAGTGGTTGTCTTAAGACACACCTAGGCCTTTGAACCATCGTGCTGATTAAAAATCTAACCACAGCAAAAAATCCAATGTCAAAGTTGAAAAGAAAATTTACATGTATTCGCAATGTTGAGAATAGTTGTAAGTTGTCCTTATTTTCTGCGCGTATGACTTTGGGGCAGCTAAAACCGAATCCGTAGTCCAAGTTATGGCCATAAGCTCACAAACTCGTAATCACTAATCAGTTTATCAGAGAGTTCTAACCATAGCAGTTTTATCATTTAAGGACTTTGTAAAATTTCGATCTCAATCTAATATTTAGATTTTAAAAAATATTAGCATACCTTGAGAGGTTTCCTTGTCAATGCTTCGGAAGTATATATTTTCGAAGCCGAGATTTAAACTGAGATGTTGCTATGCCTTCTATCCCACATCCTAAGAATCTATTGCAAATGAAACTCTTTAAGTCCAAAAGAAAAAAGTTAGGGTGCTAAAATTTTGCTAACTAAGAACGGGTCTTGGATAATTTCCTCGGGTAGCCGGTCAAAATTTTAAGGCAGGTGACTTTTTTCTAACAAATCGAATTTTTTAGAAAATAAAAAAAGAACTTTGTATAGTTTTGAAGCATGATGATAACAAGGTTAGGTTAGTTTAAAGAGGCTGCTCAATCTAAAAATTGGGATCACCTGAAGACCATATGTTATTTTGTGATGCCTAATTAAGGAAACAATTGACAGAAAGGAAATGGGGTAGAGGAGGATTAGAAACTGTTGGCATTTCTAGTCGCCCAAGTCTCTCCTATTGCAAGCATTGAAAAAGAGAGTAGAGTTTGAATTGTTTATGGGAGCTATACCTATATAACAGTGGATCAATTTTGATGGAACTTTGCAAAAATGTGTGCCTAATAAGAAGGGATCTCGATCTGGTGGCCTACCTTAGAAAAGGGGACTAACCTTAAAAAGTTAAGTAAGGCTCAGCGAACCGACGAACTTACAATTAGTGGTGCTTCACGTTCTACACCAAACGAAGCCTTAGATGCTATTTTAAACCTCCTACCACTGAACAAGGTAGGGAAACAACAAGCCATTTATCAGCTTAACGCAGGAGAGAGGCGAAAAAATGGAACGATCAAGATTTTGTTCATGCAAAGATTCTGAAATGGAACCCACTTATGCCCGAAAGTACAGACTACTTCATTCAACAGGAACATTTTACAACTAACTTCAGAGCCTATATTCCAACCAGACAGGAGTGGAATACTGGGGTAACAGGCTCAGCAGGCTTGATAAAGGTATACACGGAGCCAGACGACCGTGTAGGGGGAGGCGTCTACGTAGAGGAAAGGAACTACCAGCATTCTCCTTCAAGACAAGGAGGGCCTGGGTATACCCATGGGCAGCTGTAAACTGAGAATACGAAATATTTCGCTCTCTGTGAAAATAAAACGTGGAATCGGATATCGAACACGTGTAGAATCTCGTGGTAAACTTGGCCGAGATACTGCAGTAATAGAACCAAAAAACTTTGCTGTCTGAATAGAGCCCAGTGCTCTTCTGGGACACTGGTTGGTAAGAAACCACGCATTCAGGTTGAATACTCCCCATCATGACTTCTGTAGAAGCTGTGACGATGAAGTGGAACTGGAGACGGTGGAACACTTCTTCTGTCACTGCCCTGGACTGGACAGTAAAAGATTTAGGTTCCTACAGCCACAAATTCTAAACGATCTATCTCAGCTCTCTGAACAGAGTCCAAAATGCCTTTTAAGGTTAATTCAGGCAGCCGAATGGCTTCCTCAACTTTTGTAGGGGACCTATCAAGTAGGGAAATGTGGTGAATTAGCTCACTCTAGCAGTATCGGGGCTTATCCTTGGCCTAAGTGCTGACGTCCCAACTGCCGCCCTAACCTAACCTAACAAGAGCGTTTTTTTCTTTTGAAAAAATACCTGTTTGGGTAATATTCACTATACTTTAGGAACGGCAGACGTAAATTTATTTTCGGGGAAATTTTAGAGACTCCTTCAATTTTTTACTATCCACATAAGTTCAAACGCAAATATACTCCAAAGAGCTGCTCCACAGCGGTATAATCCAATATGAATAATATGTGATGAGCCTTTATTTAATAACTTTTTTTTGTTTTGTTGCAAATATTGGAAATAATTCACTTTTGTTTATAATTCAATTTTCATAGAAATTCTATTGATTCCTTTTTTTTTTGTATTATTCACATATGTTCAAAAATGTACCCCAAAGCGCTGCTCCACCGCGGCATAGCCCATTATGGAATAAATTGATGAGCCCAGATTTAATCTGTACGCGATATAGCTTATAAATAAATTAAGCCTCAACCACCTTAACTTGAACGTATATAATTGCATACATTCCAAATCAATCTCCATGGATCTGGTATATCATCAAAACCCATACCAACACAAATACACACACATTTACATATACCGCATTCCCTACTGGACGAAAAAAAAAAAAGAATCCCATTTGGCTTTGGGGCTATACACGGAATAACATAGCCCGTGCGGTAATATGTGGTCTATGGTCTCTGTACTACTATAGCAATGAAGACCATCATCAACAATGCGAATCAATTGGCCCGGCTTGGCACACACGCACAATTCGTCCCAAATGAGTATTGTATCGCCCACTAAATATAGAAGCACAATATTATCATTATTAGTGCTCATTAGCAACGTCATTTTAGCATGGAGAGCGGGAGAGGGGGAAGGGGAGTTGCCAGAGTTAGTACTAGTGAAAGTGTGTTACTGATATGTGTATAAGCATGCATGTGTGGGTGGGTATTAGGCTGTGTGTGGGTGTATGTGTGTGTTTGTGTCCTATATAGCGCAGATATGGCCCCAAAAGTATTGAATACACTGGCTAATTTGCTTTGACGCTTAAGGCAAACATCGTAGTAGTAGTCGTGGTCGTGGTAGTAGTAAATCCTAATCCCTTATTATGTATACGCCGCATAGCCGGCAGTCATCAGGAACATCATTATTAAGAATGGCCTTGAAGCAGCAGGAGCAGCAGGAGCTTTATAACTTTATGGGCAGTACAGAGTACAAGGGATCTTATTTGATGGTCTTGGTTGAGCAACCCAAATCGGTTTATGAGGCACTGATAAGTCGCTAGACAAAGCAAGTTTGATGAGGCAGCAGCAATACGCTCACTCGCTCTAACGCCTTTTGTTGTGTGTCCTTTTGTGTGAGTGTGTGTGCTGTGTATCCTTCGCTGTGTTGTTTCTTATTTTAGATCAAAACAATTCACTTAATTAGCGTAAAGTGAAATGAAAACAACCGCAGAAGCAGCAGCAGCAGCAGCAATAAAAACAACAAAAATTTTCGTGACCAAATTTCACCTGTTTGCCACAAAAGCACAAATGAAGCAAACGCTAGCGGAAAAAACAAACAAAATGGCGGCGGTGGCGGAGAGAGAGCGTGGAAGAGCGAAAAAGCGGAAACGCAAGCGAGAGTCGCAATGCAATGATGTGCGCCATTGTGGGGCCATTGTCGTTTGCAAACGGTGCGACTTAATTTCACTGATGCCACACACACACACACACACAGACACACTTACACGCGTGCAAAGAGCCAGTGGCAAACACATAACACTCACACATACATATAAAAACGAGGGCAAGTCGAAAAGTAATGGGCAAAGCTATGGAGGAATAAAGACTGGAACAATTTCGTTTTATTTTAACAAAGTTTTGAGTTTAGCAAATATATATATTATTTATATATATAAGTTCCTCTAACTCCGGGTAAACGTAGGGCCAAAACAAAAGAATTGAAGGTCGACCGATTTTTTGCAAGTTGTTTGAGGCTATTCCAGTCTGTATGGGAGTCCCGAAGGTCAGCATCCACCATTCGACGCCAAGAGGTTGTTGGTCTTCCACGGCTTCTTGCGCCTTGCGGGTTCTATGAAAGCGCAGCTCTACAGATTTCGCAGGCGTCTTTGCGAAGGGTGTGCCCGATCCACCCGAAACGGCGGCGTTTGATTATTAATTTAATAGGAAGCTCATTAGTGGCTTTCAATAATTCCGCATTAGAAATGGTGCGTGGCAACCAAATCCTTAAGATTTTACGTAAGCAGGAGTTGACAAAGGCTTGCAGTTTCCGGATCAGAACCGATGTAAGCGACCAGGACTCGCAAGCATATAACAGGACGGATTTTACGTTGGAGTTAAAAATCCGAAGTTTCGTCTTGACCGATATCGTGTTAGATGCCCAGATGTTGTTTAGTAGTGCGAAGGCACCGCGGGCTTTGTTTATACGGTTGGCGATGTCAGCGGATGAACCGCCTGCTGCAGTTATTTTGCTGCCAAGGTAGCAAAAATCCTGTTTGAGATTGAGTCCTTTCCCATATACTGTGAAACTTGGGACGTTATTATCGTCGCAGTTCGAGATAAATTCGGTCTTGTTAACGTTTATTTTCAAGCCGACCTCGCCAGCGCGAGCGCTGAGCTGATCCAGGTGCAACTGCAGGTCCGACCTTTTGACGGCAAGGAGGGCGATGTCGTCGGCGTAAGCTAATTCTTCAAGATGTTCGTTAAAATTCCAGAGTACACCATGTTTTCCTGTTAACGCTTTGTTTAACACGTCGTCGAGAACAATAAGGAACAACAGCGGAGACATGAGGCAACCCTGCTTTACGCCAGTTTTGGGGCAAATCGGGTCGGATAGTTGTTTGTTGTGTAAAACTCTGGATTCAAACCCATCATAGTGAGCTTTAATGATGTTAACAAGTTTACTCGGGACACCTCTGGCGTAGAGCGAGCTCTAGATACAAACTCTGCTTATGCTGTCAAACGCGGTGCTGAAATCAACAAAGCAGGCATGACCATTGGACTGCCATTCATTTAGTTGCTCCATGATGATACGGAGGGAGACAATATGGTCAACACAAGAACTATTTGATCGGAAACCTGCTTGTTGCTTACGTAAAGATCGTTCTAGATGTGCTTGCATCCTATTTAGTAGCAGTGTGGACAAAATTTTCGATGGGATGCTGATGAGAGTAATGCCTCTGTAATTTTTGCATAACGAGAGGTCTCCTTTCTTGGGAACTTTGACCAGGATACCCGTCGTCCATTCTTCTGGTAGTTTCTCGTCACGCCAAATCGCCTTAAAGAGCGGGTCCAGATAGCGAGTCGTTATTAATGGGTCCGCTTTGAGGATTTCAGGAGGGATCGTATCACCCCCTAAGGCTTTTTCCAGGCTTTGGATCGTTGATGGCAAGAACGATTTCATCTAGACTCGGCGGTGAGGACGATAGTGATGCAGCGCTACTGGGGCAGGAGTGTTGCGTGGCTGAAGGGTCGTGAGCTGAGGATAGGTTCGCGTCTGGATTGAGGACCTCGGAGAAATGTTTGAACCACCTCGCGAGTTGATCTCGTTCATAAGTTAGAACGGCCCCTGAGTCGTCTTTTATTTTAGTTTTAGTTTAGCAAAGGAGTTATACAATTGAATAAATTTTCCTTCTCTCGGCAGCTGAGGGTACAGTAGGAAACTTAAATTTTTAAATATTCATTCTTAAAAAAAAAGGTTTTTTTTTTTAAAGGGTTTAATTTCTCATGTTAAATGCAAACACACACAATTTTATTGAAATTGGACCATTTAATGAAGATTTCTAAAATATCGTTTGATGAGCAATGCTGAAATTTTTATATTTACACAAAATTAATCAGATTTTTTCAAGTATGCCTTCCAATAAATATTATAAAAATTACCAATAATATTTGCCATTTTTCGACAAAAAAAAAATTTTTTTTCGTAAATTTTTTTTAAAAAAACATTAAAAAAGGTTCGTTTTATTTTTTTTAACATTATTCCACCAAATTGATTTTATTTTTATTCACACAATATAAAGAACATAAAAAAACACATGTTCAAAAAAAAAATGGTGATTGAAATATTTAAGGAACATTCTTAAAAAAAAATAAGAAAATGTCATATATTTTTTTAAGAAAAAATTAAATATTTTTTTTTAAACATCCCTAGTACTTACTTAGTTTAAAAAAAAATTGGCTCCGAAATATTCAGTAGTTCACCAAAAGCTCTGAACAAGTCACTGTACACAATTTAAAAAAATCCAAGATTTTTCTCATCCAAAAAGTTATTAAACTACTAAACTACTACTACCAGGAAGTATCCATGCAATTGAAAATTTATTGACACTTTCCAATCAATATAAATCATCACTTATTTTAACTAAAAGTTAACTTAGATGTCACAACTGACACAACTAGACTAAGTTCCAAAAATAAAATTATACATTTTGGTAGCCTTTAATATACGTTTTTGTATCATTATTGCTTGAACCAATAGTGAATTATAAGAAGAAAAAAAAATAGCGTTCTCGATAGCCTAGCGATAGTGCACTACACAGCACTTTTCACTTTTCTTATTTCCCTAATTTTTCCTGTCTATTTTATATCCTTATAACTTACTCCTATTATTGGTATTACAAAGGGCCTGTTCTTGGTCTTATTAATTATTAGTTTTTAAAAATCGCTCGGGGTAGTTTGCAGTACCTTATCCAGCTAGACAAGATTGGTCTCAAAAGAAAAATTTAAGATTTAAAAATTAAGACACTTTTAACATTTTTTAATAACTCTGTAAAAAAAATTGACGGTTACTACTTGAGCCTCTCCACCGCTTATATAATTCTTTTTCTAAAAGGTAGTTTATATCTGTAAGGCCCAGAAAGTTAAAAATGAGACTTCTTCTTAAGCCCTATACCAAACTTTTTGGGGCAGATCATACAAAGTTACCGTCATATATTTAATACCGATATTTTGATTCTTTTCTTTTGATATAAATTTGATTGGTATCGGTATCGAGACAAATTTCGTTTTGCAATAGGCGATTGGAATATATTTTCCAAAAAGTCCCTTTAAGGGATCGCCCATGCGATATTCTGATTTAGCTGGCACCATTTAAAAAAAAATATTAATTTTAATTAATATATAAATTTTGAAACTGAATTTTAGAGCGTAAAATGCGCACTTGGCTTGATATCAAGTTTGAAATGTGGCGTTTTAAGTACGGTCTACTTGATCTACTTTTTCTCAGTGTAGAGTCATTACAGTATGTATAATGAACCAATGCGTGTAAATAATAAAAAGTTTATATCATTTTTAGTTTAATTTCAATTTATTATGAATACTAGAACATTTTGTTTTCTTTGTCGAGCAAACGTCCCCATTTTGTTTAATTCTTCCCCAATAATGCTGACCGATACCGTCGATATCGATTTCTTTTTGGGGAAAATCGAATATGATTGGTATGGACTTTTTTGGAATACTCAATAACTAGATTCAATTTTTTCCTGTATCGCGCATTTCTAGATCAAATTAATTTCTATTGATTTTCTACCACTCCTCTTGTAACATACCAAATAATAAAATGTAAAAATTTACTCAATTAATGTCACCTAACAGCGGAAATAAATATGATATTTTGGAGGCGGGAATTTCAACCTTATCATTTGTTGATTGACGGTCTTTAGAATCACTTGAGTCACTTTTAAAAAATCCTTCTTTAGGATGTCCATGATATTAAACAAAGCCCGTATCGTCTACAAGATGACCAATATCTTCCGAAGAACAATGGATAACTTTGTTTAATCATTCTTTAAAAACAATCGTCAAAAAGGCTGACCGATACCATCAATATCGATTTCTTTTTTGTGAACATAGTATCAGATCGGTATCGAGTTTTATGGAATACTCAATGATATGATTCTATTTATTTTTTTCGGTATTGACCAGTCCTAAAGCAAATTAATTTCAATTTATTTTCTACCCGCCTCTTGTAACATCCCAAATAATAAATTTGTAAAACTACTCGATTAATATCACCTAAATTTACTATATTGTACTTTGTAGGCAGAAATTTGAATCTTCTCAGTTGTTTAGTGACGATCTTTAAAATCGCTTGAGTTACTTTCAAAAAAATCTCACTTCAAGATGCCATTGATATCAAACAAAGCCTAAATCATTTCCAAGATGACCAACATCTTCCGGAGAACAGAGTCCGCCTTTAGTAGTAGAAGCTGTGCTCAAGATATCCAAGAAGAGGTTGACGTTAATTACGAATTAAATCCATATTGTGTAGCTGTAGCCATTTTAGATTATCAGTAGCTGTCAGGCAGAGTGAAGTAGGTAACAAGCTCATGATCGAACTTATAGAGCTTCTCTCTTGGAAGAGGGATTTCGACTAGAGGTTCCAATTCATTCTTCACTCGGCAGTAACCGCTTCACAGTACATAGCTAAAATACAAAATATTGGAAAGAAATAAACAATTTCTTTCTTGTTTCCTTCCATTACTTTCAAGTCAACCCTCGTTTATAGCACCAGTTATACCCAGACATGCAGACACATTGTGAAAATGCCTGCCGGAAATCGTCTGCAGCGTGCGAGATAACAATTTTCATGCAATGACCGAAGCAAGTGAATGCCTACCAAACCTCGACCTACAACCAGCCAGAGAACGCTCCAGCGAGCGACCAACCGCACTCATTACTTGTAATGGCGCTGATGGTGATGATGACAACAGTAACTACAACAACAACAGCAATGGCGGCCATGTAGCTGACAACAACAACAACAGCTACTAGTACAATAAACAGCTGAGCCAAAGCGACAAAAACAAGAGATGGCATCCTCTACAACAACAACAATGAGAGCAACAAATACAACAACTTTAGTGGCATCGGTTGTGGGAATGGTAATAGCAACGGAACCGGGCAGCGGATTGCATTGCAAGTGGCATTCTGGAGTCAGTAGTGCGCATTTTGTATTATGTACATGTTCCATGTTCCATGTGTGCACCCAAAATGTCCTCTCGTAACGTTTAATTTCCGTCAACGACACACACACACACACGTACGGGCAAACACTCTTCAAACACACACACACAGACAAAGATATACACTTACAGGAGACACAATGAACGGTGCATCAACATGTCTGCGGCTAATATAAAACGAAGAATGCCATGACATACGAGTAGAGCATTATAACCGACAAAGCTGACGTTGACGCCGGCAGAGACCCAGACGGAGAGAGACAGGGACGACGACGGGGACACTTGGCTAGCCGTTTGGTTAGTCAACTAGTCATGGGAACTCGGTACACTGGGAAAAATATATAGAAAATGGAGGGAGAGGTGCTTAAATTGCATTAATTAGAAAAATGAAATAATTT
>JBAMAX010000090.1:0-100054 GCA_037043745.1 Chymomyza amoena
ACGATTAATTAAGGGCTCACAAGATGAACCAGTTTAAAAACGAGCTCATTTACACAATGAGTGTAAAATTCTTAGCTAAGTGTTTTTTTAATATCATCTTATTGAGGTTTGATATTATGAATCGATTAAGGCACAGTTCATGAACTAACTCATATGTACTTTTACATCTGTTCTGTTACAAATTTAAGCAAAATTAAGCGGGATCTTATCGATAAAATGGCACCCTCCTACAATCTATCTATCTTTTTCTATTTTCTGAATAATTAAATGGTGGATGACAGGAATTTTTTAATGTAAGTTTGAAAAATGACTATGTCTTAGTTAGGTTCATTCCTTTTAAGGTAACAGTTTACTTTTTCAGCACTATCATGCAGATTTATATTCGTAGACACTATATAAGTTTCATTATTTTTTTGATCTGCTTATAACGACTTCTGTGAAACGTATTTTATTTATAACGAACCAGTTTTCGGTTCCCGTCCAACTAAATTAAATTTGTAATAATTGGTTCACCCATAGGATAAAAAATGGGCATGTCTTAATTGGGTTCATTCTTTTTAAGGTTATACTTTATTTTTTCAACACTATCAACCATAGTATAATCACAGACAGGATGTAAACTACACTATTTTTACGCCTTCAATGAACTTCTGTAAAACATATTTTCTTTATAAAGAACCAGTTTACTGTTCCCTTACGAATTCAATGCGTAGTGTAGTTCAAATGCATAAAGTTTTATCAGTTAAATTTTTATTTGGATCTAACTCAAGCATATTCAGAATATGAACGCATAAAAAAAAGTTGATTTGACAGTGTGACCAGTTCTACTCAAATATCAGTCTCACTGTTTGATGAAGCTCATAAAAAAATTGTTGTGTAATAATTTTTTGAACACTTACTTTGTTCCTTTTGCTGTATGCGGCCCTGAACAATTGTTGTGTTAATAATGAGATCCTGTGCTGATAGACGAATTTTAAGTGTTGTTGCTTTTGCTCTGGATTATTGACACTGTAATTGACTTTATTAGTTGGATTGTTTAATCCAGTGAGATTGAAACACTCAACGTCATGCAATCCTTTAAGCACGAGTGTGGAAATGCTCAGCCACGCTACTCGAATTAATTTTATTCGTAAGATATTAAATTTAACATTTCCCAATTTAAGGAAGGAAAGGCACTTTAATGCTTGCAGATTTTCGGTTTGTTGTGATATGATATTGTTGAGAAAAGGACTGCAGTCTTAAGAATCGATTGTTATATAGGCCAGATAGTTTTTAAATTCACTTTAAATTGGTGAAAATAAATTTTTGTATAAAGTTAATTTTTACAATTTCTAAAGTTTAATTGTGAATTACTAAACAATTCATAATCATCTTTCTAGTGCAGTAGACCAATAATTTCAACCTTAAACATTTTCTTAACGGTTGAAACTATAGGAAATGGTTTGAAAAGCAGCACAGATTTTAAAATCGAATTTTTTTTTATTTTTAATTTAAGAATTCAAGAATTTCGATCCCGAAATCCATGCATTTTTGTAAGATATAACCATGTAGATAAAAATAAATCGTGCGAAATGAAAATCATATTGAAAAGGTCAGGAAAGAATCGCATGATATAAATTCTTCTTTTTGTAACCTTGAAATTGTTTTAGCTTACTTCATTTTAATTTAACAAAACTTTTAATCTTATTTAAAAAATTGTGAGAAATTTTCAGAAATATTAACCATGCTATCTAAATTTTTTGTATTGGTTACATTTTCATCATATTTTTTATTAATGATTAAAAAATAAAATTATCTTTTATGAATTATTGATTTTATTTTATTAAAAAACAAAAATTTTATTTTTTTATAAGTTTACGCCGAATCGAAAAGAATGTCATATATTTTTTTATTGGTTCAATTTACATCATAAATTTTAATAAAAGGCATTTTTTATAAATTATTGATTTTATTTTAATTAAGATCTAGTATGCAAAAAATATTATTATAAAATATTATTTTTTATAAGTTTACACCGAATTGAAAAGAATGTCTTATCTCTCTGAAGAATTTTTCCTTAAGTGATATATTTTCACAAAAAGAGTCTTAAGAACCAATCTTCGCTCCAAAAAGAGTTTCATGGTTTGCAATGAGCCAAAAAAGTTTCATAACTTTTCTAAAAATTTGTCTCTGGCTTTAGGCCAGGCGGATTTATTGTCACAAAATAAGTCTTATAAACAGTTCTTCGCTACCAATAAATTTTGAACATTAAAATTTGGACAACAAATTTCTATTTTTGTAGTTGTCCTATAAACCCTTTAATATTAATACCACATTTTCGAATCTTGAAACTCGGCGTTTTTATTATTTTTTTATTATTATTTATAAAAGTTTTAAAAGTTAATTAGACATATGTAGTACTTTTTGGTTTACTCAAAACTTTTTTATTTTGAAACCCGAAACGCATTAAAGTGAGAAAAGGTAAAATCGTTTAATAATTTGGGAACTTCGTCTAGAAGCTCTACTGCTCTTTCTATAAAAATAGAAAGAGTTTTTGGGATAGCACGCCCTCATTTTTCAAAATATTCGTTTCATCTAAGGGTTCCCAACTAAAATGGGCTCTTTCCTGATTTCGATCGAAAGGAATTTTAAATACAGTCTGTTTAAACAAGCAATATGGAAAACATACGAACACATTTCTGACTGTCTGGAATTATATGAAAAAAAAACTTACCTCAACCACCCTTTAATTCGACGCAAAAATATTTCCGATTTAGATTAAAGGCAGATAATGACTCAAAATTACGTCAATACATGACGGATCGGATGAGAAGTATTTCCAAATTTCAAATTTGATGAATATAGCTTTGATTATTTTAGAAGATGCCAATTGTCATTCGCTAGACAAGTGAACGCTTCAGCAAAAATAGAGTAAATGAACTAGTCAAAAAGAACCAACACGAGTAGACTAGTTTGGTCTAAACTTCCTATTTTCTTAAAAGCAGTGCAATATTATTATTATAATCATTTATTTATAATTATTATAATTTATAGCCAAGCCATAACGATCCTGGTGTAGCAAATATTGAGGAAAATGAACTAGTAAAAAAAGAACCAATGCAAGTAGACTTGTTTGCTCTCAAGTTCCTATTTTCTTAAGAAGCAAGAATTTATTATTTTAACAGACATTAATTCTTATCCGCTAGACAAGCCATAACGATCACGATACAGCAAAAATATAGTAAATGAACTAATCAAAAAGAGCCAAACGAGTAGTCTATTTTGCGAAAAAGTTCCTATTTTCCTAAAAAGCAGTTCAATATTATTATATCATAATTTATTATTGAAGAAGACGTCAATTGTCATCCACCAGACAAGCCATTATGACCATGGGGCAGCATATATCGATAAATGAACCAGTCAAAAATAACCTATACGAGTAGACTAGTTTGCTCTAAAGTTTATGTTTTCTTAAGTAGGAGTTAAGTAATATTATTAACAACACTTATTATTAATTTTTTTAGAATACGTCAATTGTCATCCGCTAGACAAGCCAAACCGATCAAGGTACGGAAAAAATTGTGTAAATGAACTAGTCAAAAAGAACCAATACTCGTAGATGAGTTTGCTCAATATTCATAGTGCAATATTATGATTATCAAAATTAATTATTTTGGAAGACATCAATTGTCATCCGCTAGTCAAACCATAATGACTACGGTGCGGCATATATTGATAAATGAACTAGACAAAAATAACCTGTTAGGTCTAGAATTTATATTTTCTAAAGAGGCAGTTCAGTAGTGTCATTAAAAAAATATATGATCTTAGAAGACATTAATAGCCATTCACTGGAAGAGCCATAACGATCACGGTACACCAAAATTTGTCTAATTGAACTAGTCAAAAAGAACCAATACCAATAATGTAGACGAGTTTGCTCTTAAGTTCCTATTTCTTTGAAAAGCAGTTGAGTAATACTTTTAAAAAAATTTCGAAAATTAAATGACTTTAAAAAAATCGGTCACAATTCTTGACAGAACTCGACATAACTCTTTCACTTGATTATAGAGTATAAAACGTGGGTGGGCCACATTGGTGACACACACAAAAAAAAAAACTGACATCAGAGTGAGCGCAACTAAAGTGAACTACACTGACCGGTGCAAAGACACAAAACGGACGGACAGAGCCAGACGAATGAACAGCCGGACGGACGGACGGAGGGACGGATGAACAGACAACGTGGACAGAGGACAGACAGTCGCAAAGTGTTGCGGGGTTAGCCGGAAATCAAGTTGTGTCAACAGCTTAAAAGCCAAAATGTAATAAGCCCGGGAAATGTAATGTAATAAAATATCAAATACATACATACAAATATACAGCTATATAAAGTATAGAATATGGCGACGACGACGGGCGGCGTCTGTGTGTGTGTGTAGGTGTTATATATGTATATGTATAGTTGTGGGCATGGCTTGGGTATGAGTCTGCGTTTGTTGCCATTAAAGTTTTTACTTTGAAATTGGAAACGGGAGACGTACTGCCAGCGACCAGGCAACAGACCATAAAAGAAGCAACAACAACAATAGCAATAAAAAAAGAAGAAGAAGAGGAGGAGAAGAAAAAAAAATGGAAATGAAAAAGAATAACTGTAAAACTGTGTGGTGGCATGTGCTTCGTTCTGGGACGCCGCAAAATATGCAATATTTTATTATTGTTGCGCCAAACAGTATGCAACACTTTATTTCAGCTCTATGCACTTCCGCTGCCAGCGCCCCATTTCCTCCGCGCAGCAGCAGCAGCTTATCCACAATGCAAAGCCAAAACAGCACCTTACTACGTTGTAGATCCTCTTCAGCACCACCGTACAGGCGTCCCGTGCTCTAACTACGGCAAGCTGTCTCCGCTTTTGTGTATGTCTGTTTGTGTATGTTGGCTTTTTACTTGGAAGAAATCCAAAACGCTGACTTCTGCCATTGTGGTAAAGTGTGCCAAAAAAAAAGGAAAATATAGAGAAAAAAAACCAAGTATCATGGTATAAGAAAAAATTATAAAGAGTATGCTACACAGTTTTTACATGCGATTTGTATTTGAATGAGCACAAACGGATATCGCGCGTTGTCTGTCCGTCGTCCGACGTCCTCCGTCGACGTCGGACTTGGTCTGTCTTAAGGGTCTGCAAGTCCGCATAAGTGTAGAGAACGTAGCATTTAATACACTCGAAAGCAATTTCGTTTAGTTTATGTAAGATTATCATCATTCTTTTGCACTTGCAGCTCTAAAAGAGTTTGGCTTTGGGTTTTTGGCAAATATGAGTCGTATGAAATTATTATAAACTGTTTAGCTGGTTACATTTAGCTTATAGACGCCATTTTTAGTGGCCTGTTTAGTGCAAAAATTTGCATATTACGTATACGCAGCGCTGTGCAGCCACTGCTTCTTGGAACATTGAACTCGCTCAATATTGGCGAAAACTTTTTCTCACCCATTCGCTTTGTACGCTTTGCTTTATTTCAAGCGAGTTTTCCGAGTTCCGACTACTACCGCTACTACTTCCCTTTGAAAGTTCAATAAAACTCTGAATGAAAGTCCAAAAGTTGCAAAATAATCCCTTGAAGAGCCGCGTTTTATACACTGTACGGCTATTGTATCGGAAGTATTATAGATTTGTGCAAAGATTGGAGCAAGCGGTAGTAGGCGTGGTAGAGCACAGGAAAATTATGCAAAAATGCTTATCATCGGGTCTGGTAGAGATTGTGCTATGTCCATCTGTTCTTGGGAACCTAAAAATTTTGCGGAAAGATACTCGTTGTAGCTTGGTTAGTTAAGAGTTCTATGCAGTTGGCCAAATCTGGCCTTGAGATAGGTAATCCATGATACGTAACATATTTCAGATGCCTAAGCCGGTTTGGCGCTCTATACCTGAGAATTTCTTTAGATATTTCATTGGTGAAGCTCAATCTGTTACTCCCATCAAATCGAGTTGGTAAAATAAACTATTTAAGAATTCCTTAGAAGTCGACCAAATCTGGCGTTGAGATAAGTTCTCCATCAAAGGTAAACTATTCTAGCAACTTATTCCAGCCGCTCTATACTTGAGTATTCCTTTAAATATTTCATTGCTGCAGCTTAATCTGATACTCCTATAAAATTGATTTGGTAAAAAACTATTCAAGAGTTACTTAGAAGACGACCAAATCTGGCGTTGAGATAAGTTCTCTATCATAGGTAAACTCTTCTAGCTGGTTAAGCTGGTTTGAAAAGGTTTTCCTTGGACTATTTGCCGAAAAAATGAAATAAATAGATTTTTTTTAGAAATATCATTGCTGAAGCTTTATCTGTTACTCCCATAGAGCAGAGTGATACTGATGAGATGTCAATTAGAAATTAATTTTAGAACAATTTTTTATCTATGTATAAACTACTCATTCATATTCATTGTGAATTAAAGAAAAATGTGAACTCAATAGTGGTTTGGATGTCTCTATATAAAAAATGTATAAGATGAAGAGACAAGACGCTTCCTCATGGTACTGAATCTCCCTGGTTCTATGTGACGTAAAGACGGCTTTATTCCTTTTTTCCGTATGAAGAACGTATAAAAAGAAGAGCTTTCCAGTGGCTCTCTCTTAAAAATTAATCTTCCTCGTTCTATGTGACGTAGAGACGGCTTTATTCCTTTTTTCCGTATGAAGAACGTATAAGAAGAAGAGCTTCCTCGTGGGACCCTATTGTTCTACACGACGTAGACAGAGTTTTATTTATTTTCTTCGTATGAAAGATGTCAAAGAAGAAGCGACAAGTACGCTTCCCCGTGGGTCTCCCTCGGAGAACGTGACATAGACAGGGCTTTATTTGTTTTTACGCGGAATCTACGGCCAACTAAATATGTTTAAGCAGGTTAAAACTTGGAGTTTGTTTTTTTTTTTTATAAGAAGACTGTCAATTCATTATTAACATAAGTTAAGACACCTTAATGATATTCCTTATAAATAAACGACTGTAGTACAGATTTGCTTAAAGACTCGGCGAAACTTCTTGATTTTGTCGTAAGCTCAAATTGCCGCTCTGAGATTATTTTGTAGTTTTGGGCTAGTTTTTTTACAATCAGTGCTTTCCAAGCTTTGAAGATTGTGGGAAGAAAACTGAAGGATAGTATGATTCAGGGTCGCACTTCAATTTGCCATTTTATTTTATCCTCTGACTGTACGTAATCTGTCAAATTCAGTTTACTGTAGCCTATAACCAGCAGATGACCATGACTCTTAAGACAGTATCTCATTTGTCAAATTATGCCAAGCAGTTCAGATGTTATGACTGAACAGACGAACATACATATATACTATACCGATAAAATCATAACCCTGCATATTGCTTCAGCTTATTCGTGTAATTTTACAAAAAGAATTGCAATATTTCGGTATTAGCATAAGATAAGAAGTTCTTCTTGGGGATCCTCCATAAGTTATATGACCCTGTTTTTAGTCAAAATAGACCTCCCCCATTCACCCTTGTGACACAGTTCCGGCCTTGTTTTGAAGACTTTACATACGATTATTATGTCTCGTGACGCTTTGCCAGACCCCCTCACTTCTGGAGCGTCACGTAGTTTATAAATGATCTCTTGATGTATGGCAATTACAAGGACAAGTAGATGTTACGTGACGTCACAAGACTTCACTTAACAAAGGGGAGTGAATAATGCGATTAATCAATTACCATGGATGATTGATTATAATGTGTTAGTCAGTACAATGTTACAAGGTTATCTTGACTGATGTCCGGCAAAAGTAATGTCAAGTGGGTAGCATCTGACGTCACAAGATGTCACCCACGTAATGAATGCCAAGGACGCGGTAAATACTGAGATGAAGCAGATACTGTGGATCGGGAAGTAGTACCCGGATCATTTGGTGATGCGTGTTCTGTAGAACATCAAAGGCAACTTGAAGAATAGTCTTAGCTGATAGAATGTCCGAGTTGCCAAAAGAAGCTGCAGGTTTCCATCAGTTTTAAGTCAAAAAATAGTCTAAGGATAGGAACAAGGCTGCGTTGGGGAACCCCAGCCTTGGAATAAGGGTCATGGCTCATCTCTAAGCCTTATTGGAACGCATGTAGATACTGTCTGTTAGCATTGGATGTTCCCATTTGGTCATGCGTATCCTGTAGAGCATCAAAGGTAACTTGAAGATCAATAATAGCTGATAGGATGTCTGAGCTGCCAAAAGGTGGAAGTCAAAAAATAGTGTAAAGGAAAGGAACAAAGTTGGGTAACCCGAGCAGTGATTGGGTTGATTTCAAAAACTCAGATTTTAGTGCTTCTTGAAATGAGCGATTTGAGCTTCAGTTAGTATTTTCTATACCTATCTTTCGGTCAAAAGCTTAATTAATATTCCAAAAAAGCTCGGGATTAGAATCCCTTTATCTTAAGTACCTTAAGTTCGTTCTGAACCAGATGGCGAACCAGTTCCACTCTGCTGCGTCTAGTGTGGAAACCTAGCTAATGACTTAATTTACTTCCAAAGGATTGCTCCTGGACTCACATAACTACTTTATTTTGGCATAGCAGCTGCAGGGTATTCCACTGTCTCTGCTCGACTGATTGCCAACTTTTTTTTATATGCGCTTCAAACTAAAGTGCAAACCGTCTACAGCCTTGTTAGCGGATTGTTGTTAGTGCCACTAGTTGGAAATTTTTTGCGAATTTCCTTCATTTTTTTTATTTTTAACCACTTTATGGTGCACGCACGGCTCAACATTCACCATGACGGCGGCGATTTCAAATTGTTTCGTTTATGTGGCGTAACGTCGTTTGAGGAGCAGTTGGACGTCGGTGAGTGACTGACGAGTGATCTAGAGCAGTAGGGAAGGAAGGCTGAGGAAGTTTTTAAAAAAGTTGGCAGCTTGTTGCCGAAATTCAAATAATGCTTGAAAAAAGGCGTAAGAGCAATTGGAACTTGGAAAGTGCAAAATGTGAAAAGCATGGCAAGGAGGCAAGGAGGCACGAACGTGCCGTGCCGGCGTTAATTTTATGTCTTGCAGTGTGTTGCACGCAATGTAAATGCTAATTAAGCAGAGGACTTCTCTGCGCGCCACAGGCAAAAACTTGCCACCAGCCTTTCACCCGCTGCTGCTCTTAAAATTCAGCCATTGTCTAGGCATGCGGGCGGCCAATAGTTCCTGAGGCTCTCTGCAAAATGGGGGTCCTGGAGGTGGCAGCCACAGCTTATTGTGTTTGCCTCTTAATTGCGTAAACCAAGCGTTTGATTAGTATTTGCACAGCAATTGACATTAAGCAGTTAAATCAATAAAAATATAACCATAAAGAGTTGATTATTTTGTTTATCGGAAAGTCTATACGGGGATACTCTTAAGTTTCTTAGAGAGACACTCAGAGTCGTGCTTCGGGTTAGGAAAAACCCATACAATGTGTTCGATATTAATAAACAATATTTATTTATTAAAATTTAAAAAGTTTGATTAAACTATGTATTAGACAAGGACTCAATTCGAGGAATTTAAAACCTAGATAACTTTTATAATATAACTAATTTAAAAAAAGTATAATTATAAAACCTTAGGCTCTAAGCTCCACTGGGAGTCGAGGTTACCAAGAAAAGAAGAATAATTATAAAACAAATAATCAATAATGATTATTTAAAGCCGTACAAACAAATTTAGGGCAATGGAAGAAGGGGTGATTCAGGATTCTGGTTGTAAGTAACCTTTATAGAATAGAATATAAGTATAGAACCAAAATTATATTTTAGTGGCTAAATGTAAAAGTTGCCTAACTTTTGTGGAAATTGTGAAATGCCGAATATACAATTTTCTATTGTTTTTTGGCATAGCATAGTAGAAAATTAGGATTTATTCCTTGTTGGGGGTAAACCTGTTGTGGTTCATTAGAGCATTGACGAATTACTTCGCTTCTTTTAAAGAAAGAAGCAGCAATGACATTTTTTATATCACTTTTATTACAGTCGAACCTGATTAGATTGAATTCTCACTGAAGAAGGAAATAAGCTAATTATTTAGAAAATTGGTTTAACAAAAATTTCTTAGAAAGAGATCATTGGGGATTATCTGAAATAAACGCCTATGGGCGAAAATAAAGACAGTAAAGCCTATATCGACCGCCGAGCAAATTATAAGCATTAAAAAATATGGCCTACGTTAAAGTGGGAGCTCGGACGACTTTGGGATACCTGTACCACTACAATCAAATTCGGTATATTACTTAAGAACTTCAAAAGATATTTATTTTCCAAATTTGGGTACGATATTTTGTAAACAAACAAAACACTGTCGAATTTTGCCCCATAATTGTTTTTTGTCACCTATCGGTCCTATGTCTCATATAGTCAAGCGATTTCCATAAAATTTGGTCCAGTTCTGAGTATCCCCTATGGAATAATATGGACCTAATCTGAAAGTTACTACTACTGAATCGATAAATCGATTTTTTTGAGAGTCGCTAAAAAATATCGCTTCTCGAAAATTAACGATTGAACCCAGTTCAGGCCTTATGATTAAATTAAATTAAGTTTATTCCTTGCAAATGTGTGATCAGCCTGAACTGGGTTCAATCGTTAATTTTCGAGAAGCGATATTTTTGACCGATTCTCAAAATAAATCGATTTAATCGTTTCTTTACACTAAAGCGGTAGGCGCTAGCAAGCTCAAGCCGCAGATAATCACAGCAAGGGAATCTATTTAAACTAATAATAAAGTGAAAATTCAAAACTTGATAAAAGAAAAAATTAAGAATTCGATTAATACAAAATATAAAACTTTAAAAATAAAATAAAATAAAAATAAGTATTATTTCATTTGATTCAAAATTTAATAAGAGAAAACAAGGAAAGAGGAAGAATTCATAAGTTTTTTGGAGATCTATTGTCAATTTAAAAAAAAAAAAACAGAAAAATGTTAAAAAATATTTAAAAATATTAAATAAAAGTTTGCCTAGAGAAAAAGAAAACGTTTTTTGGCCTTGTAAATGGATGGTCTTAGTCGATTTTTGAATATTTTGAAAAAAAAAAACTTATTTAAAAAAAAAACTCTAATTTATGCTCTTAATTTCTTTGGCAAAAATGCTTAAAATGCCCCTAGAATCAAAATCGTTGAGAGTCCGCAAAACCTTTTTTCAACTCCATACAAAGTTACGACTCAAAACGATCGATTCTCAACGCATAAAAATCGATTTTATATTCAGAAAAAGAATCGATTAAATCGAATCGATGAACAGCTCTACTGTAAGAGTATAAAAAGATATATATATAGTGTATAAGAGTATAAAAAATAATATGTAGTATATAGTGCACCTTCATCTTTTTGGAGCATAAATGATACGAATGCAGAATACGCTTGACTCTAAGTAAAATGCCCTTTGTTTTGTATCTTTCCAGATCTATAATATTACTCACAAGATGCTACTAAAGGTAAGTTAATTCAAATTTACAATAAAATTATGTTGAATCTAAATATTATGGAATTTTCCCTTGCCAAAGTGGAAGTTCTGCTAACTTTTCATGCTCATTGAAGCCCGTCTAACAAAAACCATCAGCTATTTACAAGCAGTTATAGATTGTGTGGATAGGTTCTATTAAAAAGTTTTTGTGAAAAGATGCAATGTGAAATCATAAAAGCGAAAGTTTTATGTATATTTTATTATCCTGAGATGCAATGAAATTGCAATGTTAACTATATTTCTAAGAAATATACATTTCACGGTTGTTTACAAACAGCTTGTTAGGTTTCTAAGAAACTAACAGAAGGAAATAAATAGCAAAAAAAAAAAAAAAAATTAGAATAACAAATTTTAAATAAGCATAAAAAGGGTAAAGTTTTCAGATGAAGAGAAGCCAAAGTGTACATCAAAAATATATTAAAAATGGCATATGGTCTTCTAAAAAAAAATGAGTGAAATTCGAGTTGATTTGAATTTATTTAAGCTAATTCAAATCTACAATTTTTCAATACCTATATACTGACTTTAGCAGTTCTCTATGTATCGCTCATTTACAAGAAGAACGTCATAGCTCAGAAAATACCATTTTACAGAAATCGCATTGGAAGTTTTCAACGACCTCACAATTTCATACAAAAATCGTTGAAATAAATTCTCGATTCTCTTCTCACTCGCCAAGAATTTTTGATATCAATATGAAATTTTTATATATAATGAAAATTTTATATATTATATAATATATATGATAAATAAGCGATATGGATAAACTTCTTTAGAAAACCAAACCGATGCCATAGGCGGGATTACAAATTTATTTCGAAGTACCTCCTTGTGAATATTTACTATCCTTCATAAATAATATGACAAAATAAATAAGTTCGGAAACGTGATTAGAAATGTATCTCGTATTCCTGTTTCTAGTATAATTAAAATATAATAAAAATAATACGACAAAATAAATAACTTAGGAAACGTGATTAGAAATGTATCTCGTATTCGTAATTCTTTCCTAAAGAAACACTAAAACGCTGCCTATCCATTTGGGAGCTGCTTCTTTGGAAATAAATTAAACTTTATTAATTATAATAGTTTAAAAGATGAAGAATTCTTCGATTCTGCTAAACAAATTCTGCGAGAAAGTTGAAAAAAAAATAGAGTCGACCCATGAAAAATCGTTGAATTAAACTTTATCTAAACTTTTAGAATAAATTCCGCATTTTTCATAGATAGTTTAAATCTACAACTAGCTATTTATAAACTGAGAATTCTTCAGACGAGATATACAAATATTACCCTAAAGTAGCGAAAAACAGAGGCGGGTAATGAACAATAAACGTTATGTATCTTGCTTTCAGAATAAATTCCTCATTTATTAGAGATAGCTTCAATCTACCGCTATCTGCTTATAGGGTGAAGAATTCTTGGAACTTAATTTACAAACTATGCCAGAAAGTTTTGAAAAAAAAGAGACGAGTAATAAAAAACCCGAGAACTCAATGTTGTGTATCTTTCTTTCAGAATAAGTTTCCAATTTTTTATAGATAGCTGCTTAAATCTACAACTTGCTATTTATATTGTTAAGATTTCTTCGGACGTGACATACAAAATCTGCCTGAAAGTTGTGAAGAATTCGAGGCGGGTAATAAAAAACACTTGTATGAAACGTTATGTTCTTCCTTTTAGAACAAATTCCTAATTTTTGATAGATAGCTTAAGTCAAGTAGTAGCTATTTATAGTGTGAAGAATTCTTCGGAAGTGGTATTCAAATTCTGCTAGAAAGTTGTCAAAAAGTAGAGACGAGTAATGAAAAATATTTAGATTGAATGTTTTTTATCTTTTCTTTAGAATAATATCCAAATTTTTGATAGATATCTAATTAAATCTACAACTAGTTATTTGTAGTGTGAAGAATTCTTCGAACGTGAATTGCAAATTCTGCCTGAAAGTTGTGAAGAATTCGAGTCGGGTAATGAAAAACACTTGGACTTTCAGAACAAATTCCTAATTTTTGATATATAGCTTAATTCGACTAATAGCTATTTATAGTATGAAGAATTCTTCGTATGTGGTATTTAAATTCTGCTAGAAAGTGGTCAAAAAGTAGAGACGAGTAATGAAAAATATTTTGATTAAATGTTATCTCTTCTTTGGAATTTTTTCCTATTTTTATACCCTATACCGTATGGTACCAAGGGTATATTAAGTTTGTGCAAGCCGAAAATGTATGTAACATACAGAAGGAGACGTCGGAGACACCCCAAAGTTACCTAAAATATGATCAGGGTGAATAGAGAAGTCGATATACCCATGTCCGTCTGTCCGTTCGTCTGTCCGTGTGAACGCCTAGATCTCAGAGATGGTAAGAGCTAGAGTTACCAAACTTTCACATTAGATCCCATATTAATCCATAGGAGACAAGTTTATTTTATTTTTTTGATATCGGGGATAAATTATATAGCTCCCATGGGGGTGTTTGAGACGACCTCGACAAAAAAAAAGCGTTTTAGATGAATAATTCGTTTGTTTATGAAGATATCGTAACCAAATTTGGTATTCAAAAGTTTTTTATAGTTCTCAATCACTGTACCAAATTTAATCGAAATCGGTTGAATATATCATATAGCTCCCATAGGGCCGATCGGCCAAAATAACTTTTTTAAAGAAAAATTCGCTATATTTCTTTTTTAATAAAGATATCGTACCAGATTTGGCGTTTGAAAATTTTTTAGACCACTTAAGCAATGTGCCAAATTTGAACAAAATCGGTTGACTATATCATAAAGCTTTCATAGGTCCGATCTTCCAAAAAATCGATTTTTAACAAAATTTGTTGTCTTTCGTTTGTTTGTTAAGATATTGGGACCAAATTTGACATTCGTGAGTATTTTATAGTTCATAAGCACTGTACTTAATTTAATCCAAATCGGGTGACTAGATCATATAGCTCCCATAGGACCAATCGGTCCAAAAACACGTTTTTTTTTTACAAAATTCGATGTGTTTTGTTTGCTTGTAAAGATATTTGAAATAAATTTGGCATTCAGATCTTTTTTAAGGTATTTAAGCACTCTGTCAAATTTTATTGAAATCGGTTGACTATATCATATAGCTCCCATAGGAACGATAGGTCAAAAAAAAAATTTTTTTGCTTAAAAATTCTTCTGTTTTTGGTTTTTTTTGAAGAAATCGGACTTTATTACAAGCTAGTGGTACAGGGTATCCTAAAGTCGTCCGCGCCCGACTTTACGTACGCCATTTTTTTTTATAGATAGCTGTTTAAATCTACAACTAGCTACTCATAGTGTGAAGACTTCTTCGGACGTGAATTGCAAATTCTGCCAGAAAGTTGTGAAGAAGTAGAGGGGAGGACGAAAAACCATTTGGATTAAATTTTATGCACCTTCCTTTCACAATAACTTCCCAATTTTCAATAAATAGTTGCCTAAATCTACAACTATCATATTATTATATCGTTCCTAATTCTTTCCACGGCTTGCCGCCTGCTTGAATTGATTAACCCGCCGAAAGTGTATTCATAAATATTAAAGCCAATCAATTGTAAGTTTTGGGCAAATATTTAATGTGGTTTTGCTTGTGGCCGTCTCAGCACTTGGTTAATACTATATTACTCATAAAACTTTCACACTTGTGCCCCAACTCTTCTTTAGGCCAAAGTTGATGATGACTAACTGAATAAGTTTTCGTCCATTTTTTTTTTTTTTGTTGTTTTGGCAGTCATTGTAGTGTTTGTTTTTGTTGTCGTTGTTGTTGTTATTGCTATTATTGCTCTTATTATTATGATTATTAGCACACGGAATAAAAACATGTGTATAGTAGTTTGGCGAGTTGTATTTCCTGGGTCCGGGAGGACCCTTAGTTCGTCGGCCATCTAAACGGTCGTTGGCCCCACAGTTGAAGAAGTCAGAAACCTCAATTAGGCTGTCAATCAACGCGACGCGTCGCTTTGAGTTGAGTCGCGTCGCGTCGCGCTACGCCCCACAATAATAGAGCTATTGATTTTCGACCCAATCCGTGTCCCTAATGACTTTTCAAGGCGGCACCCCCTCAGTGTGCCCCTGCACCCGCCAAAATATAGCGACGTTCACAATGACGCGCTGACGATAACAGTGACGGTAACGACAATGATGATGATGAGGGCTATGGCCATGGCAGCACTGGCGCCTGATCGTCTAATTAGCTGGCTGGCTGGATGGCCGGGTCTGGGACTGGTTTGAGTGGGTGGAACTGTTGCCCAGTAGTAGTAGGCACACTCCTGTTTTGGGTTTAGGTGCTTGACTTTGATTTGGTTGTTCAGTGAGGCAGAAAGAGCCAAGCAA
This sequence comes from Chymomyza amoena, assembly GCA_037043745.1. Classification (NCBI taxonomy): domain Eukaryota; kingdom Metazoa; phylum Arthropoda; class Insecta; order Diptera; family Drosophilidae; genus Chymomyza; species Chymomyza amoena. The sequence continues at coordinate 15,794 of JBAMAX010000090.1, forward strand.
AAACAAAAGTACCTTAGACATATTACCAAAGAGCAGGGCAAAAAATAAAAAACCATAAACAAACAGATCAAAAGCTAATGCCAGGGCAACGTCACAAGCAAAAAACAAACAAACAAATATACAAATGCACACTCACACACACTGACACACAAAGACCACAATTGTACGTATGTACACACTGGTTATATGTATTTTTTAAGTAGGGACAACATTTTTCTTCTTTTTTTTTCATTTAATGCGTTGGCAACGCCATCTAGCGTTGGTTAGAGGCAACTGTAGGTCAGATTTTGTTGCCATATAAGCTTAAAAAGCAAGCAAAAAAAAAGAAAATGTATAAAATAAATTTATGCTTTTGAATTGTGAGATTTTTGTAGGAAAATACTGTTTATTGCTTGCATTTCAATTTAATCTTATGTAAGTATCTTATAGTTTTATATATACAAAAGCAAACTAGAAAGCTGCTAAGCATTTGAAACTGTTTTATATCAGTTTTTTTTAGGAGAGAGAGAGATAAAATGTAGTTATGTATAGTGGAAAAGCGTAAAGGTCACTTAGAAGCTGTTGTAGGTTAGTAAAAGTATAACAAAAAATATTTTCTTTCTGTGTTTCTATAGCAGTTCAATCTCTGTCTGTCTGAATCCAAAATATGGTAAATCGAAACTTTTAGAAAGGTCAATAGTTTTGACAGTCTTCAATCAATTGCAATGGCTGTGCAACGTATAAGAAAGCGTCTTCTTAAAATCATTCTTAAATGACGATTATCTTTCTCAGAAACTATCTTTTTTTTTCTCGAATATTTATTATTGGAAATCAACCCTTGATTTAATAGGGTATAATCCAACATTTATGAAAAAGTAAGTCACTATACACTTAAAAAAACTTTTTGTGTGGCATGATTTAGATTACTCTATATATACAATATTTAAAAGAAAACAAATCAAGTCGATTCTATGATATGACACGCCTTCTGAGGTCGTTTGGATGAAGGCGTTTAGGCGTCTTCTTGGTCTATGACCGGCCAGGGCACATGCAAGCGAGTTTGGATGGTTCCTTATGCGATCAGCGTAACGGTCACTAAGTTTATTCAATACAGTTTGCAGTTTGTTAGATGAATTAACAGTTTGAAAAAAAATATACCAAAAAAATTAAAAATTAATAACGCTGATTTTAAATCAAAAAATCTGGATTTTAATATAAATCCATCCCATCATCTTTTAAGACGCATCTTTTCTAAGCTATAATTAAGCTTAAATGCAGGCTATAGATCTCGCCAAAGATTGACGTAGGGCACTCAGAAGCATTCGATGTAACAACATCTGGAATCCAGTTCATCATCTTTTAAAATTCGGTCCTAAGCTATGATTTAGATAAAGTTCAGGCTACGAATTCCGCCAAGTATTGACATAGGGTACTCGGGAAAATTCAATATAAAAACATCCCGAATTTATGAAGTCAGGCAACAGTAGCTGACATTAATCTATTTCATCATATTTTAATATGCGTTTCTAAGCTATAATTAAGCTAAAGTCCAGGTTATGAATCTCGCCAAAGATTGACGTAAGGCACTCAGAAGAATTCGATATAACAAGATAAGGAATCAATTTCATCATCTTTCAAGATGCGTTCCTTATCAATAATTTGGCTAAACTCCAGGCTATGGATTTAATTTAAGTATGTAGAGCACTCAGGAGAATTCACTTTTACGACATCTGGAATCCATTTAACCATCTTTTAAGATGCCTTCCTTAGCTTAGATTTAGATAAAATCTATACTATGAAATTCGCCAAAGATTAACATAGGGCACTCAGAAGAATTCGAGATAACAACATATGCATTTTCTGGAATTTATGAAGGTAGCAAGCAAGTGGCTGATATTCTCGGAGTTAAGAACAACATTAAAAAAAGGGAAAAGAGGTGAGTTTCTCCTTTGGAAGTACGTAAAAATTTCGTTTTAAGAGATGATGAAAACTTTATTTCTAAACTGTAGTAACATGGATTTCCGAAAAAGATTTTCTTATCGCACAAATATATAAGGGCATATTCTTATAGATTTATAATTGAAGCATTTTGAAAGATTACCTTTAAAACCGACCATACGACTTTTAAATAAACTTCTTTCGTTTTTACGTAACTTTAATAACTTCGTCCTTCACAATGACTTATTTATCACAAAAATGTGTATTTTACGTACATTTCTTAAAATCAAGAAAAAAAGAAAGTCTTAAACATTCAAGTCGGTTGCTGACAACATTTTCTTCTACCAACGGAAATAAAAATGTGTATGGGTTATTCTCTATTAAACCAGCCACCTCCTTCTCACACTTTTAAATTTTAAAATTTCAAAATGGCGGGCCTAAGAATAATCTTTAAGGTTTTCGGCTGCTATCTCAGCTCCGTCATTTTATAATTTTTACAATAATTGTAACCTAAGATTCATTATTAGCGATCCTGAAAACCTATATTTGCTTACCCAATTCGAACTTTGGAGACAAAAATGAAAGACACATCTTAAGTCCACCATTTTAAAATTTTGAAAAACTAATAAGGTACTTATATAATTAGCTACCAGTTGCTGGGGGCAGTTTTCAGTACCTTATCCAACTAGACCCTTTAGCAATGATATCTTTGTAAACAAAAAAATTATGCTTCTTTTTGAGTCTAGATATTATAAACCAATTTAAATTATATTAGTTTCTATAAAAATCTTTTGAACGCCAGATTTTGTTACGATATCTCCTCTTTAAGGATTTGGATTTATTTTCAAAACTACTTAAATTCTAAGACTGTATCAAACCCGATAATTTTTATACCCTGTACCGTATGGTACTAATTATACCCTGTACCGTATGGTACTAAGGGTATATTAAGTTTGTGCAAGCCGAAAATGTATGTAACATATAGAAGGAGACGTCGGAGACACCCCAAAGTTACCTAAAATATGATCAGGGTGAATAGAGAAGTCGATATACCCATGTCCGTCTGTCCGTCTGTCCGTCTGTCCGTCCGTCTGTCCGTCCGTCCGTCCGTCCGTCCGTGTGAACGCCTAGATCTCAGAGATGGTAAGAGCTAGAGTTACCAAACTTTCACATTAGATCCCATATTATTCCATAGGAGGCAAGTTTATTTTATTTTTTTGATATCGGGGATAAATTATATAGCTCCCATGGGGGGTTTGAGACGACCTCGACACAAAAAAAACGTTTTAGATGAATAATTCGTTTGTTTATGAAGATATCGTAACCAAATTTGGTATTCGAAAGTTTTTTATAGTTCTCAATCACTGTACCAAATTTGATCGAAATCGGTTGACTATATCATATAGCTCCCATAGGACCGATCGGCCAAAATAACTTTTTTAAAGAAAAATTCGCTATATTTCGTTTTTTAATAAAGATATCGTAACCAAATTTGGCGTTTGGAAATTTTTTAGACCACTTAAGCAATGTGCCAAATTTGAACAAAATCGGTTGACTATATCATATAGCTCCCATAGGTCCGATCTTCCAAAAATCGATTTTTGAACAAAATTTGTTTTGTTTCGTTTGTTTGTTAAGATATTGGGACCAAATTTGACATTCGTGAGTATTTTATAGTTCCTAAGCACTGTACCAAATTTAATCCAAATCGTTTGACTAGATCATATAGCTCCCATAGGACCAATCGGTCCAAAAACACGTTTTTTATACAAAATTCGATGTGTTTTGTTTGTTTGTAAAGATATTTGAAATAAATTTGGCATTCATATCTTTTTTAAGGTATTTAAGCACTGTGTCAAATTTTATTGAAATCGGTTGACTATATCATATAGCTCCCATAGAAACGATCGGTCAAAAAAAAAAATTTTTGCTTAAAAATTCTTCTGTTTTTGGTTTTTTGTGAAGAAATCGGACTTTATTACAAGCTAGTGGTACAGGGTATCCTAAAGTCGTCCGCGCCCGACTTTACGTCCGCCATTTTTTAGTTTTGTTCTTCATAGTGAAGTTTTAGTACTACCAAGGTAGATTGTTTTGAACGCGTATCAGAACAATTAGATCAGAAAAAATATCCGTCGACAAATCTTGTTGGGCTTAAATTATGTTGAAAAAGTGATTATAATGGGAAATCAATTTAATATTATAAAATAGGTATACTCACAATAATATTTTTGCAGAAAAAATATATGTCTTATTAAATGGTTTCGCGGTCGAGAATACATACCTGGAAATAAAAGAAACAAATTTTAGAAGGTCAGATATTGATAGCTTAAAAAAAATAAATTGTTTTTAAAAATATAGACCACAATGGAATTTAAAACCTTTAAGTTACTAAGACACTGGTCAAATATTATAAAAATTCGATAAAAATCCGAAGTCCGTTTCGTTGCAGAAATCTGCAGCTCCGATTTTTCCGATGAAAAATAGTTTCTTTTTTTCTCAATAAATTACCAATGCATTTGTCGCTTAAAGCTTTTTTAAAAGAATATTTCAACTTCGCAAATCCACGCTGCATAGCAGAATAAATGATACCTGGGAGCTTATAGGTACTGAAATTATGGTGCTCACAACTAAAAACCCACTCAACCAGGTAGAAAATAAATAAATTACTGTTCGATCCGATTGGTTTCTATTTCGAGACATGGGAATTGCTAAAAGGTATGTCGTAAATTCTAATTTAAATCTAGGAAAAAAATAACAAAAAATAAAAGAATAGAAAAGAAAAAAGTTTTCTTTGTTGCATTGCTCGGAAACAAATCAGCGTTGCAATTGCAATTGTATGTGTGTCAGGGCTATTTCCTCTATAGAGAAGAAATCGACACAAAACTAGTCCAACTTGTATGTAAAACTTTTGAATTCATGTCGATGGAAACGCGTTTTCTTGCTCCATTTAATTTTCACTTTTACACGCATACACATGCACTTACACACACCTCCACCTAACACACTGATAAGACACTAGAGTGAAAAAGTCTGCGCACAGTGCAAGAACGCTGCTGAATGATTTTTTGGACCTTGGATTTCGATTACTAGGTAACAGAATAAGACTTCGACCAGGGAGGAGTATAGTAGGATCTACGAAGAATTGGGATCACTCATTGGAAAGACAGAGCGGGAGATAGAGATTGCCAGGTAGCAGAAGAAGAGGTCGACCAGGTAAGAATAATTGGGACCACTTATTGAAAATGCAGAGCGGGAGATAGAAAGCTGTTATACGACAGGAGGAATGTAGGGGGATCTACGAAGAATTGGAAAGAACAGTATAAGAGGTCGACCAGAGAGGAGTACTGTAGGATCTACGAAGTATTGGGTTCGCTAATTGGAAAGGAGCGTGAGATAGAGATTACCAGGTAACAGAATAAGAGGTCGACCATGTAAGAGATAGACGGAGGATCTACGAATAATTGGGATCACTTATTAGAAAGACAGAGTGTGAGATAGAGAAGAGTGGAATGCTGTTATACGACAGCCTTAGATCCTACACGGAGTGTTATCGACCTGGGAGAAGAAGATTTCGACTTAGCGATCCCAAAAACATTGTTTTGAGTTTTCCGTATCAGAAATCCTTGTTTTACCCGTCATGTAAAAGCCTTCCTTATGTGTACAATGAACCCAAGTTAATCCAAAAATTTGACTTCCTTCCAAAATTGAGAAGGCTTGAAATTGTATTTATTTGTACGGTTCTTTCCCTTACAAATATTTAAATGCCTTGTTGAGCCATTTTTTTTTTTTGAGTTATATCAAATTATTGTGAAAAATTATATATAATAATATATATTTACGTATAGAGGATCTTTGAAAGCTTGTCCGGCTGATAAAAAATGTTGCTAGTTCAAAAGAAATATTTGATGCCTTCTGACTCCGTATAATACTTTTATGCGTGCCAAAACTGAATATGGAGAATCCTCTTCAATTTAATGTTTTTATATTCGAGCACTTTTATAAAAGAGTTTAGATTTCCGGATAGAGGAGCTTTGACAGCATTTCCGGCTGAAGCTGAAGGACAAATCTATCCATGAAAAGACTAAAATGGCAGTCCTGGAATAGTCTTGGTATTATAATTGTACAAACCCCGTCAATCTAGAAAAGTTTCCTTCAAAAATTTTTTCTGACTGTACGCAGACTTATGGCTGCCAGTGTACTTGCAAACATCTCTGGCAGTAACAATAGTCGCATAGTAGTTTAGTACTATGCTGGTAGGTATTCTTGTGGCACGGCAACAAGGTATGAAACAAACTGTTGCAAGTTCTTGTTGTTGTTCTAGTTTTGCTTGTACTTGTGCTTATTGTTGGTAGTGCTGGAGGTGGAGGCAGAGGTGCAGGCGGGGTGGGATCCGTAACAAAAAACCAATAATGGCACAATGCTGGCTCCGTAGCTGGCATTGCAGTTATAGCCCATGTGCAGCTTCCTTTGCTCAGCTGGTCATTGGATGCCACATGATGCTGCATGAGGGGGAGGACCTCCCTCCGCTAGGTAGCTGGTAGGTGCCATGCGGTGTGTTGCGACAGCATGTTGATGATGCAGTGGCACAATGGTGCGGCAATGCGGTTTAGGCCGCCCATTTATCGATTAGCGCATGTAACTGTTTCACAAACAAACAAACCCCAGCTCAGACCAAGACTCCAACCCCAAACCCAATACCCCCATATGGATGTTAGAACCCACCATTACAAAACTCAATCAAATACACGTGTATGCGTGTGTGTGTGTGTGTATGTGCGTATGTTGGTGGTTGAGGAACTGGGTGGCGAAGTGGTTATAACATAGGGAGGGGGTGAGGGAGCCGCTAAGCTAAATGACGCTGCAAATGAAAGCAGGAAACATTGCCGCACAATGTGCCATTCATTCATTTTACACACAAAAGCCATTAACCGCTGTGATTCCATTGTTTTGTTTGTCATCATCATCATCATCAGAGTTGCTCCAAGCCAACCTTGTACTCCTGCCCAGCTATAGCGCCAGTACCCCCTCTCCCAGCAACCTTCTTCCGGCATTTGCCATTACCCGTTTACGTGTTCCCGACAGCGGCCATATCAAAACCCGTTACTTTGGCTTTTTCATGGTTCCAACAGATGACAGGGTCAGCATGTAGCAAAACGAAGTTTTAGTTTGGGTGCGGGGGGAGCTGTTGCTTTATAGCAATTGATTTTCATTATTTCTCAACTCGCATTCAGAATATTATCAGCTGACTTTTGCTGCGTTGCTTTTGTGAATCAAATCAAATCAATATAAGCAGCGCCACACACACACACACACACACAATGCATTAGTACAGGGGCGGACTGCTACTGGAAAGGGTTTAGAGATGGGCAGAATTTTGGGGTACGATGTATTGACTGTGCTGAAGTTTTATTCGAACGCTACTTTAAGTCAAATTTATTCAAACAGTATTTATTAAATCATTTAATTTATAAATAGTATTTCATTTAATCGAAGGAGGTGGACAACGTATTCGAGATCGTGTCATCTTCATCATACTTGGCAATACAACTATAACTTCAGCTTTGGCCTTTCATGACAATATTTCTCCATTAATAACTATTCTTTGCAGCTTCCTCTTAGTTTGGCACGTTTAATATTTTCAAAATCTTTATAAAGCGTTGTCGTACTCTATCTATCGAGTATGCCATGTACCTCCGAAATATAATCTTCTTCCTGCATTTTGTTAAATTACAAATTAGTCATACCCGCTCCTGCATATTTTATATTTGACAACGTTAAAATTACGCTTTATAGGAAACTATAACGACCAGTTTTTATTTGGAATTCTTCGAATTTCGTTCAAATACAATTTTTACTACAAAGTTCCTGAAGCCATACACAACCTAGGTTCTAGAGACACATTAGTGGATGAATACCACCTTGAATTTAGTCAGAAAATCCAAAATACAAGATTATTCTTGCAAATCGATATTGTCCCCTTCAAAATATTCGTCATGGACTGCAACGTACTTTTGTCAGCGCTTGATCCAATCTTCCAAACACCTTTTATAATCGGTTTAGAAGAAGTCATCTATTTTTCCATGACATCATCTCGGAGGAGCCTTAATGGATTCAATCGGTGCTGTTTTTGAGTCAGATGATTAGCGAAAAGCTCGCAGGAAACCATATCATATGATTTCAGTTGTTGTTGGATGGTACTCATGCCGTTTTTAACTAAATTTGGAAATCAAGTCTTTTTCGCGGTCCTTTTTTGGCATGAAATTTAGGTATTTTGGCAAGAAGCTTTGCAGCGACAAGTCTAAGGCCCAAATCTTTAGCCAAAGATGTCTTGAACGGATCTTAAAGCAATGCGCAAATCCTCTGCCAACTTTCTAAAAGTCAATTTGCGACTTATGGTCATCCCTTTGATTGTGTTGATGTTAATAAATTAATTTACATAAGAAAAAAAAAAGGTCCATCGAATTGGGTGCCTGGAAGCGCCACAATGTGATGTTTCCGGGAACTTTTTTATCAGTATACTGACACTTTTTTTATGCATTTTTTTCGGGCCCATCTGTTTGCTTAGTAACTTCGCATGAGGTTTTGGCAAGATACTTCAAGTATCTTCTTCAGGGCCAGGGCCGAGTAAAAACTCTAGTCCAATGGTTAGTTTGACTTCATGTTTTTTTTCCAAAATCTTAAATTTCTTTATTGATATTTCAAATCTACGGCGTCTTACGAGAACTTCGATTCTGGTAGAAACTGCGTCACACTTTACTCCCACTGCCAGTTAAAAAAGTTTATGGCGTGAATTTTTGCTTATATTTTTCACTAAAGTGTTTATTTAATTCGTCAATTCCGGACTCGATAACCACTCCGTGTATCCGCCACCGGCATTAATGAAATTTATTTTTTAAGAAGTCGTCATGGCATTGCGAGAGTAATTCGTGAATTCCGAACTCGAAAACGGATACCATGGAATCACCACCGCCATTACAGATTCAGGAAACACTTTAGAATTATTGGTATCGTGAGCTTCAACGCAGGTTTTTTGAGATTGAGGAGAAATCCCCTCTAAATGTACTTGCAAAGTGTGGCGCCCTTGCCGGAAAAGGGACATAGAGTATGGCTATATTACATTACCAGAGTGGACCAATCTCAAACAATTAAGTTTGTTCCAGATATAGAGTCTAGGGCTAGAAGGGAGCACAATAGATCCTACTAATATTACTGCTATCCCTCCGTGTTTAACACATATAGAATCCAAGTAGTACTTGTAGTATGTGATATTCCAGAATTCACGTAGTAGTTCTAGTATGTAATATCTCCTAAACAGTCTCATATCCATGCAATAATGCAAAATGCTGCTTAAACTCATCTCATCCATCTCGTGATTATAATATGCGTGACAGTATAAACTGCTGCCAATCGCTTCCAGCTCTAATGCGCACACATATCATCGCAGCGGAAATAGATACATGCATGTACCATATACAGCAGGAGCATAGGAACAAAAAAAACCGTCCGAAAAAAAAGTGATAGCAATTGTTGTCTCTTTAGCCACAGCCAATGACCACAGAAACTGACCACAAGCACGCTGAATCAGCTGGCACATGCAGCAGCCGGAGCACGCTGCCGCCGGCTAACCGGAAGTCAAATTTACGAGCGTAATCAATATTCGCAATGCGCCACTAGAAGAGACTGGTAGAGAGTTTACGAGGGGATACGTATTGAGAGCTAGCCGGGATGGAGAGCAGTGCTCGTTGTTCGACTGCCCGACTTGGCTAACTGGCTGCATAAAGATATGAATTTTAAAGCAGTGCATATTTTACAGGCGCGCACACATAGAGATACCCATAAAGCATGGCATTCAGCTGGTACAGATCCGGCTGCACTTTCACCCACTTTTTTTTTTTTTTATTGTTGTCGCTCTCCTGCCCAATATTTTTATTATTGAAAGACTTTTGCTGAGCTGCGGGTTTTATAAAGTGCTTGCGGCGTCGCTTCCGTTCCGTCACCGAACGTCAAAGTACATACATATATATATATATATGTATAGCTAGGAAACCCAGACATAGAGTGGAGCTATTACCCCCATATATATATGTATATATATATATATATGTATAACTCGTTTCAATGCTTTGGCGTTCGACCCGCCCGTCAAAAGTCCAGCGATGGCAAAAAACGACTCTTGCGGAAAAATCAACATTGCACAAAACTTTTCACCCTGCTGCCACCAACGCCCGCCCAAGCGTTCGTCCGACCAGCCAGCCAGCCCAGCCATCCATCCATCCATCCATCCATCCAGGGAACCAAACCAACCCGTTCATTTTGTTCCTTTGCCTTGCTTTTTTGTTTTGGCTTAGCGTTGATGATGTATGCACTTTGAAAAGAGTTGAGCAAAGTGGTTTTTCGGTTTTGATGAGCTAACGTCAACGCCACGCCCACAACGCCCACGCGACCCTATATCTACCTCTATACATACCCACACCCCCTCCGCCCCAAGATTCAAACTATAAAGCAGAGCAACGTTTGAATTGCATTGCAGCATAAAGTTATTAATGGACTTCAATGGGGTTTCAATTATGCGATTTTCTGCGATTTGGATTTTCAATGGCATTCTTCCGTCGTTTGTTGGTTTATTTGACTTGGGGAAAACGTGTCTGTTTGTTTGCACATTTTTGGCGTGGGGCTAATGTTGTTTGTTTGGCAGAAAAAGTTTTAAATTACTTTCTTTGAAAATTTTCGTCAAGTTTTGTGTTTATATAACAATCAATTTCTATTATAATGCATTGAATATTAAATTAAAGCTATTGTCATAACTAAAATGTATGCTTATTGATTGTTATAAGATATGGGCTGCATTGTGCTGTGCTGCCAAGCAGCGCGGTGATGGGCAGCACTAAACGTAGTGCGTTGAGTGCTTAATGCGTCTTATTTAAAGTCCTAATAATGAATAGATGATGCTGGAAAATAAATAAAAAAATTGTCTCGTACTCTTGAAGAGTTTTTAAAAAATATGGGTAATATTATTATATTAAATTCCTATTATCGCTGCTTTAAGTTCAGTTGGCAGCACTGCAACAGCTGTGACGCAACGCGTCGATGACTCGTTATCGGCATCGATTTGTAAATATCGGCAGCACTGCATCGTTTGCGTCTGCATAATTTACGCTTTAACTTTGTTATAAAGCTTAACAATAGTGCAGCATAATGGCGTCAATATTAGAACAAGATTTGGAGATCTCATCCTCGGAGTCCTCAGAATACTTCTCTTGTGACACAATTGCCCAAAATGAATCTTTTCTCAAAAGAGCATATAGTGCTGTACTCAAAGCATTTTACAAAGCGTTCCGCATACTGTGGTCACAATTAGATAGCAACTTGGACATCTCATGCTCAGATACAGAATACTTTTCTTGTGTCTCAAGTTTCGAAGAAGAATCTACTGTCAACAGATGAAATGAATCAGCCAATCTGGTAACCCAAAAGCTTGACAGCGTACAACTTTATGACATAAAATATCGGTATGTAAATTAATATTAACAACTGCGTAAAAAGCGTATTCATATTTTATTTTACTAAACAGCGCCTATACTATGAGCGGTGAATTTAAAAACGATTTGGACTTAGAACCTTTTCTGGATTCTGAATATGGCCCCGTAAAGGGCTCAGCCATTGTTTTAACGCACTTGTCGTCCGCTGCAACCATAAAGATCTATCCGAATGGTCGTGTTTTTGTGCAGGCTTTTAATAGAGAAACAGCTATACAAGCCTTGGAAAAATATTTCCCCGGATCGGAGGAATTTGATTCGAAAACCAACGTGCTCAAGAAGATCAAAACAAATGTTATAAATGCAAGTTTTACTATGCCATTTCGTGTGGATCTAGCGAAAGTGAAGCTACTGATTGACTCGTTTTACGAACCAGAAAAATATCCATTTTTGTTTATTAAATCAAAAGGAAATACCGTCAAGTGTGCCGTGTTTCCTTCAGGCTATGCGCTCGTCATGCTCTCGGATAGTTACAAGACTACCAAAAATTCCGTAAATGTGCTAATTGAATTATTGTCCCAGTGCATACAGTGCGGTATCGGATACGCCGGATGCTGACTTTGAGAAGAACAAAGGTGATATCAGTTATAAGATTATCTGGGAACATGAGTTTGAAAACAGACGCCCCAATGAGCTGTTTTTTACATGAATTTGAGTAGATGATTAATCCATTACCTTCCAAAATGCTGCCCAAAGAAAACGACAGCTTTCTGAGTTACTTAAAGAATTTGCTTGTTTTTGTTAATATCATATATCATTTTTTATAGACACATATCTGTGCATAGACACAATAAACAACTGAAGGTTCCGTTTTCATTTAAATTTGGTTTTTCGATCATAAACAGTCATATAGATATATCCTGCTATACAAAGTGAGACTGATCTTAATGTTGCCTGGAACTTTGCAGCAAGATTTTGGTTCGTTTAGAAAGATACATCCGGACTTTCCACAAATATGTTTAAAATAATTTCGAGCATCATGTGATGGAGGCCTCCAGGGTTTCCGAGCTCCTACGGATTATCCATAAATTACATGACTCCGATTTTTTTTAAAATAGGCCTCCCTCCTTGTGAGGAACTTGTGACAGTTAAGGAATATTTTTGAAGATTTTCCATATGATTTTTGTGTCTCGTGACGCCAATAAATAATTTCGAGCAACATGGGGTGGAGGTCTCCAGGGTGTCCGAGCTCCTCGGGATTGTCCATAAATTACGTGACGCTGATTTTCTTTAAAATAGGTTCCTCCGCCTTGTGACACAGTTATGGAATACTTAAGAACACTTTCCGTATGATTTTTGTGTCTCATGACGCTTTGCCCGACTCGCCTCCCCCCTGAAGCGTCACGTTGTTTATGAATGACCCCTTTTTAAAGCTACGGACTTGCTTGCTAATTTTGAAGATGACACTGACCATAGATTTTGGAATCCGCCAAATTTTTTAGGTCAGCTTTGCTGCAGTGTCCATCATGTAACAAACGATATAAATCAGATTCAGATGCTGCAAAATGTGTCAGATTACACGCTGAGAAATAATTTTGGAATATTATATAATAATTTATCTGACTATTTTGTCAGTCGCTCCTAGGCGGAGTATGGATGTCTCTATTAATGACTATTCGAACAGAACAGAGATCTACAATTTATAACCGAATCCGAACTTTTGAATGCAGCTTATACGAACGCTAAAACTTACAAGCGGACTCTGGGTTTAAGGGACTACCTCTAAAATGTCAGAATCTCATCCGAATTATGAAAAATTTAAACATGTCGAAAATCAAATCAGAATTAAATTTCGCACCCCCTTTAACTTTGTTTATGTTCAAACCGGCTGGAACTTCAGCGAACATTTTAAAGACACATCCAATAAATATTAATAATTGGCAAAAGGACACATTAAATATAGAGACATCCACGGCAGGAACTGAAGCGTACATTTTGAAACCACATCCAATAAAGATTCATAATTGACGACAAGAAACCCAAAATATAGAGACAGCTACGGCTGGAACTTAAGCGTAAATTTAAAAGACGCATCCAATAAAGATTATTAATTGACGGTAAGAAGCTTGGAATACGAAGATATCCACGAAAGCCCCAACGTTACGGAACTGTATACATCCAGATTAGCTTTTAATGTCGAACGTGTTTTAAGACACATCATTAATCAAATTATGGATTTTCTGATGAAAAATCCGCGAGTCTTTTGTAACCTTAGAGTATTCCAATGATGACGTAGTATCCATCATTAAGAAAATAAAAGTGGAAAGCCGGAACGGTTAGCTAAGGAGTAAGATGATGAATCTTTATCTGAGTGATCAGGTCTTCAGGGTGAGCTTCAGATCAGGTTGCGTTCTAGCAGAAATCTCTGTTAGTAAATTTTTTTTTTTTAATTTCGCAATAAGCGATTTGTGCGCAAGTTTTTTGAGCAAAATTTCGAAAATGTCACTGAGCACTTATTTAAAGAACACGATAGGTCTCTGCACATATTTAATGCATTAATAATAAATAAAGCTTTTAGGCAGGTTCATAATTTAGTTAAAAAAATTTTAAATTGAATACATAATGTACTCCATGTCACTCCAGCTCGGAGCATTGGGCGGAGGTCCGTTTCTTGAGTAAGGGATTTTTTCTGGTTTTGTTGTTAGCCAACGCAACCCGCTCAAAGTTCTGTGGGGCGACTCTGCTGGTTTTATACTGGAATGGGCCTTATCTGGCTTGTGTAGTCCGCGGAATGTTTTTAGTGTTCCTCCTACCATGTCTAGGAGGCTATCCACTACCTTGGAGACGCGCCCTCTAGGGATTACAATCTCGTGATTCAAGCTTAAGGTATAATAGAGGAACCGGTTCATGTTCCCAGTGCGCTCAGATTTTCTCTCTAACGATAAGGGTCCCTACTCCCAACGTTGATTCTCAATTGTTGACTTGTGAATGGAAATAGCAAGATTTTAACCAATTTCCAGATTTCTTTAGATAAAGATTTGACTAGATCAGTTAGGCTGCTCAGTTTAAGTCAAAATCACCTAGAGACTGTGGTAATGAAATAAAAATCACGCATAACATAAAGTTTGAGCTTGACAGAAGCAAGAATGACGTTGACGACTGATTTTATAGTACCATTGATTTGGCGATAGATTTTAGTTATTGGAAGACTAGTTCTGAGGTTTGTAATAAAAGACTTCTTTCAGTTATAAATGCTTATGCTTTCGAGCATGTTATAGATCTCAGATTAAGACTAACTGTGTTACAACTTATTGAAAACAAATTCTGAACAATAAAATAGGCAGTAACTCAGAAAATATTCATCATCTTAAAATTCTTATCTTCAAGATGATCAACTAAAACTTGAAGCATATGGTAGACGTATATAGTTAATCAATCTTTAAGCCAAAATATGTCTAATAACTTGAAATATATTCAAGATGATATGAGGCATATAAGCACTAGATAGGTTTTTAGAATACAAATTTCTATCATCCTAAAATATCTTTAAGGTGATCATGTAAACCTTTATGCACATGGTTGATCAATCTTTAGGCCAAAATATGTCTAAAATATTTTCAATATGATGAAGTTTTGAAATATTGTCAAGATGATCAAGTTAATATTTACAGATATGAGGCATATAAGCACTAGAGAGGGTATTTAGAATGCAAATTTCTATCATCTTAAAATATCTTCAAGATGATCATGTAAACCTTTATACACATGGTATACGTATGTAGTTGATTAATCTTTATGCCAAAATATGACTAAAATATTTGCAATATGATATTTATCGATATGATATGGCCCGAAGAGAGGGGTGAAGGGTGAGATTCCCCCGGGCCCTGAGTTTCTCATTACTGACATAGTGTCAAGCCAATAGTATAAAAGTGGGGCCGGTATATTTTCTCTTTACAGCTCTCTAGAAAGGGTTTTAAAAAGGATGATCCAGAAAATGTATTAATAATTGCGTATAGTTGTACATATAATATGATCAAGTAGGTTATATTGCGATTGTAGGTATAAACATTATCCTAATAAATGTCAATTATCTTTAAATATTTTTGAGACAATCGTGTAAATATTAATAGATATGATGCATATAAGAGATAAGTTAGAGTTTCAAAAAAGATGATGCAGCAACTGCCGTACTAAGTTTATTTCATCTCCTAAAAACCGAAGATGATTAACAAATTTTTAATATTCATCATCTCTACCACAATTCTATCATCTTAGCATATTTTTCAAATAATCAATTTAACTAAAAGAAGGTTATATTGCGATTGTATAAACTTTATCCTAATAAATGTCTATAATCTTTCAATATTTTTGAGACAATCGTGTCATCTATTAATAGATATGATGCATATATGAGATTAGTTAGGGTTTAAAAAAGAATGATGCAGCAACTGGCTTACTAAGTTTATTTCTTCTTCTAATAACCGAAGATGATTAACAAGTTTTTAATATTTATTGATATAGATCGTATTTGCAGTTGATAAAACATCATCTCTAATACATTTCTATCATCTCATCATATTTTACAAAAATTCAATTTAACATTTGTAGTTATAATGCAATTTTCATTAAGATGATGTCAAAATCAAAAACATTAGAAACTTCGTATCGTTTTTATGTACCATATTTTAGAACGTATGTGCTTGTTTGATATAACACACATCTGATATCGCTAACATTATTTTAAACTAAATACATAAAAACTTTGCGGAGTTTTTGGACATTATATAGAGAAGTTGAAAGTTTTCATATACTACGTCCGCAACAGTCATAAATGTCAGGTTTGCTGCTTTGCCTCAAGTGCTGTTGCGGTGAAAACTTTTACCTCGAAATTAATTTGACAAGTGCTATTGTTTTTGTTTTTGCAGCACTAGTTAGTGTCTAGTTGTTGTTGTTGCTAGTTGTAGTTGTTGCATTTTCCATAGATAAGTATATGCATAAGTGTGGAAACGAGCGCTCCATAAAAGCCAGCCAAGAGAAAACTTGTTGAATACAAATGCCAAAACCATTAAACTGATTAAAACAATCCATAAAAAAAATGGAGAGCGAGAGAAAAAAAAAAGACAAACATTTGCCATGGTAACCATTTTTTGGGTTTTTATATTTGCATCATCTTTTGTGCGGCAAATTTTTCACAAGTCATTACCCCGATGCTCACCTGTACCAAATGTCAAATGCTGAAAGAGTGTAGAGGGGGGTGATAAGCGGGTTTGCGGCAGAGTCGGAAACACTAAAAATCACTCACAAATTTACAATGTAAATTCAGTTCCAACTTCATGTTAGCATTTTGCTTTGCCTGAGCCCACTCCCCCGCCGCCGGTCCACAACACAACATTCCACTCCACAGGACCACTCCACCTAACGAACCAGCACACACACACACCCACTCCCACACATACATACCCAAAACCAACATCAAAATGACAGCCAGGACGAGCATAGAGAGAGAGAGTGAGAGAGAAGCGACGAGGACGACACGGTGAGAATGACAAACCTCCAAATTGTAACGAAAATTTGTAAAAAAGTGAAATGAAATTTGAAGCTCCTCTCTACCGTTTAGGGTTTATTCGATTTGGTTTGTTATCGTTGCTGTTGTTGTTGTTGTTTTTTCTGTCGATTTTTTTGGTTGTTGTTGTTGTTGCATCTGCGTGAAAAACAATTCAGTGTCACATTTGTGTTGGAGTTGTTGGCATTTGTATTTGTTTTGGAAACGCAGCTCAACAGAGTTTGCCTGGTTTGGGATTGTTGTACAATGTACACTGACTGACTACTGACTATAGCCACTGTGTATACATATGTAACCAGGATCAGTGGCGTTTAAAGAGGGGTGGCTGAATTTGGTAGCTTTAAATGCTATGGCTGGGAGCCAGTTAAGATAAGGTTTAATTTAAATTTTTAAGTGTAAAGTGTTAATTTAGCTGGGAATTCAGGAGCAGGAATCTGATGATCGAAAGCAAAACAGTTGTGAATTGAAGAAGATGAAAATAAATTTTCACAGGACAAGCTCAAATCAAATGGCATTCCATTCGAGAACATTGCCTCAGAGGTTTACAATATTCTAAACTTGTATTTTAAATTCACCGCACAGTCAATTCTCCTTAAATTGGGATAACTTTCGCGGTCACGGAAAAAATGACGTCAGCATGGAAATACGTCAACAAACTAATCTTGCTAATCGTTGTTACTTTATCCTAAGTCGGGAATTTAAGAGTAAAGCCATTTCTCGACACACGAAAATAACCCTTTACAAATCCCCTATTATACCCGAGCTTCTCTACGGCGCTAAAGCATGGACATTGTTATCATCCAATAAGACGATAATAAGCGGCTTTCGAAAGAAAAATGCTCCCACGTATCTTTGCCCCAATAAATGTGAATTGTGGATTTCTAATTCGAATTTACCATGAGCTGTTACGATCGACGACACTGATCTTGTTCGGCGCATACAACTACAACGTCTGCGATGGTTAGGTCATGTTGTACGAATGCATCACAATGCTCCAGCCAAAAAGGTATTCGAGAGTCACTCGAAGGTCGACGACGACAGGGACGCCAGCCTTTGTCAATGGGAAGATCAGGCAACGGAGGATGTTCGTTGCCTTGGGATTGCCAATTAGCGCCAGCAAGCACAGGACAGAAAGCGCTGGCGTAGGATAATTTACACGGCCAAGATCGATAAACGGTTGATAATGGTCCAAATAGTAGTAGTAGAAGTAGTCACGCAAACGGAGGGCAATATCAGCACCAATTCCAGACTTCAAGTTGTTTGTCTCGCAATGTAATTGATCAACATGCTTGTCCTGAATTTCCATTCCTATTCAGGACTTCCATTCTAGACTTCTTACTAAATTCGTTAGATTTCGACTTCTATAAGAACAGGAAACTTTCACACTTTTCCTTGATAATCTACATCGATCATCTTCTCTCATGTGGATTTTTTTCTAATTTCCTAAGGTAAATGAAAATAATTTTGTAGAAAAGTAATTTTGTTTTTTAGAATTTAGTAATTTTAGAGGTCCTATGACCCACTGGGGATAACAGGGGTTGAGAGATTGACGAACGAAAAAAAGAGGAAATTTTCAGAGAATTTGTTTCGATTCGGGAGCAGAGGTACACAAGTAGTCCGATTGACGAACCGAAAAAAGAAGAAATTTTCAGAGAATTTGTTTTGATTCGGGAGCAGAGGTACACAAGTACACCCCTTTTCTTGAAAATGTATGTCGATGCTGTCCTTAAATTGCATTGATAGACCTAATTCGTTTAAGCTTAATGGAACTTCTATAACCAGCAGGGGGCCCAATTTTATTCCTTGGGTGACGTCTGTTTAAGAAACTAAAAAATGGATAATAGAACATTTTGTATGTTCTATTAAAGTATTGCGCTCTTGAGAATTGTATACTTAATAAAGGAAAGTTATGGTCGCGAAAGGAGGAGTCTTTTTCATTGAGCAGAGGTATGAGCGTACTTGAATCAAGTACCCGTTTTTCTTGAAAATTTATGTCGATGCTGTTCTTCAAATTGCAATGATAGACCTAGTTCCTTTGAACTTGATTAAACTTTAATTACCACCAGAGCGCCAAATTTCATTACTTTTGCGACTTCTGATTAAGGAGCTAAAAAATGTTTATAGAACATGTTGCATATTTCTTCCCGAGCCCTAGAAAGCCTCCAATTAAAGTATTGAGCCATTGAGAATTGCATATGTAATAAAGGAAAATGGTGGTCGCGAGAAGGGGGCTTTTTTCCGGACTCTCATGCAAATCAAAATTTGGTGAATCTAGCTTAGATCGCAGGGGCCCTAACCAAATAACGTAACGCAATTTTTGCTCTTTTTAAGTGCCTCCTTTCGGTGACGAACCGTAGTATATGCCAAGACCCTCAAAAAAGGTAGTCTTTTACCTAGAAAATTTGGACTATTTCTGGAATCAATAAGTAAAAGAAACTACATAACATACACCTAGACCACCCACCCCTCGGTCGATTGATTAAGCGTGGCATTTTCAAGACACCCCCATCTCCTGAACAGGTCACGCAATTTGCTTACGGACTCTTATTATACATATGTAAAGTGAAATTTCTTTGCATTATAAGAAAAAGGGAGTCCGCAATAAACCATTTTTTTATAAAAACATCGTGGAGATGCTGAGGCTTCTAGTTTCTATACGAACTTATTAACGTACTGCTATTCTACTATCCCAGTGCTGCATAGGGCCTTTTTAAATGATCTTTATAGCACATTAAAGGCAAAGTCAAAATATTTAATTGAACGGATTCGTGGTATGGCTGACAATTGACGAATTCCCGTGGCTACAGAAAAATTTCCCATTTTTCGGGAAAAATATTTCAATATCTTGGAATTTAAACGGGTAGAGGGCACTATATTGATTAATTCCAATATCAACATTATTGAGATGCGTACGGACAATATGAAAGTCTTATGTTAGAAACGGATAGAAGGCACTATATTGATCTGTTTAAAATTTAGTCTATCAATATGCGATAACTTGAAATCAGAACCAATATACTTTGGCATTATATTGGTTTTCATGTGGATTTAATCTTTAAAATTTCCCTTTAGAAGGGCGAGATATCTCATCAACGTCAATTCTATTCGAGCGATAAGCTTAGCTACTCGCTTCCACAGATGATATACAGGACTGGGGGGTCCGGGGCATTCCCCGGAGTTTATTGAGGGGCCTGGTGTAATTAGTGTCGTACATACAGAGCACAATGTTTCAAGCTTAAGCTGTAATAAAGGGGCGGGAACTTTTTTTCCGCCGAGCCCGGATTTGGTCTCTGGGGTCTTGATGATATGGCTGGAGTTTCTGTATGACAAGACCAAAGACATTATAAATGCTATTTCTTACTAATGCGTGTTGTCTTTAACCTAAATGCCCTATTACCTGTTCGGGGAACACGTTACTCCATCTTTCTTATATTGCCTTCTGGTTAAGGGTAACAAGCGAGCTAGTCGTCTATTCTTGATTAGAACTTATAATAATGTTTATAGTATATGACAGTTCATGTATCCATATACACCAAAAGTTTACTTTAAACTCCCTATCACATAAAGCTACCTACGCCACTGATCTAGATACAAATATAAACGTATATGTACATTTATATCTGTACGTAAGGATGGATGTGTGGTTACGATAGTATATGCGTATAATTTCAAGCATTTTTCGGTTGTCATTTTGGCGTAGACACACACATAGATACAAATATAACATACACATACATAACAGCTACACCCACATCGACACAGATAGATAGATACAGCGACAACGTAAGTATTTTTATTTTTTTTTTTAGTTGTTTGCATTTAGCATTTGTGCAACAATAAGCCGTTTAGAGTATGCCCCGTTTACTGGTGGCACGTGTTGTTTGCATTTGTTATGAATTGCACGATATTGGCATTACAGTTGGTGGTAAATTTATGCAATTTGCAATTGCAGTGGTTGAAAATATGCAAACATTTTGTTCCAATAATAATAATAGATGCTGCCGCACTTCAAAATTGCAAAAACATTGCCATAATTGGCAACAATAGCAAATGTCGCATTATCGATAGCTAAACTTATCGATGATTGCAATTATGCAATGGCATTGTGATCGTCTACGTGACTGCCACGCACTTTTTATAGCAATGAGCTTTTAGCTGGGTGCAGTTTTTTTAATGCTGCCTGATGGCAATAATTTTTGTTCGTTAAGTTTTTGTAGCATAAAAAAGTTTTATAATTGGAAAAGATTTTAATGCTGTATTGTTTTGTTAATTATATAGGGAATACATTTTAGTATGATGTTTCTTTTGACGGGAATATACAAATGAGAATAAATAACATAAAGGAATTAAATGTGTGGAAAGTTTACTTTTTGATTTAGCTCTCAATAAAATTTAACTGTTTAAAAAAGAAGTTTAACATAAAATACCTAGTTTAGTCATAGAATGAATCCTAGATATAAGTCTCTTATATCAGGAGTCTTTAGATGTTTTTTCCGCGCCTCTTACAACTCTAATGCCATTATATATATTCATTATAATTTCGAAAAGGTAATTAATTTAGCCAAAACTCTGTATTTGAAGAAAATTAAACCACACAAATATTCTTAATGCCTTATATTTTGTGAATAAAATGGAATTGAATTGAAAAGATGTCTAACATTATTGTGTCTTAGGATGGTTAATGGTTATTATTTAGTTATTTGCTATAAAGCTCACGCTTTGAACCAAAACTTTCGTAGAGATGGGTCCTATCTGTAAACAGTGTTCTACTCTTGAAACCTAAAATTTCTGCAAATTAGGAACATATCGCAAAGACAATGATTTCTATAATAATTCACTGTATGTTATGGGAAATCATAAAAGCATGAGACTAAGGGTGAAATGATAAAAATCATTGCCCCCAGCGACGTACAGAAAGGCGAGAAAATGCGAGCCAGGGCTACCTCTTCGATTTTTATAAGTTCACTTACTAGGTTAGGTTAGGCAAGGGCGCGTGTTGGCTTGAAAAGCCGCACACTTAAGCTTAAACCGGCCCGTTGTGATAACAAATATCTCTCTATAGCCCTTCTTCAGTAGATAGTCCCGATAGAAGGATTCTCATCCCGTTGCCACCATGCAGCAAGCAATACTCCTCGGACATATATGTAGATGCTAGCTCAGCTAGGTTATGAAGGAAGTAATTTCCCAGTTGCTTATTCCAACGTCTAACAAGAGCCTCACAGGAACAGAAGAAGAACAGAAATTAATCTTGAGATAAATTTTTAATCATAACTTTGATGGAAAACTGCTATATGCACCAACACCCGAAAGACAAAAACGCTAGATGCGCCGATCTCTGTAGATGAAGCAATCTCTATAGTAATACCAATGTGAACAAAATTTAGTGAGAAATACGAAATCCCGACAAAGAATTCTCAAAATTTCCTTTCAGACCGAAGTTATCCGATATGACTTACTATTCAGTGGGTTGAATGACTGATTGTCTTGTAAAAAAAGAAAACGAAAATTTCATTTTTCCTACATAGATGGACTGTACATTATCACCATTTGGACTGCAGCGACAATGTGATCCACTTTTGCTCTTACCATTATTTTGAACAAATTTTGCGATTATTTCAACTTTATATTAAAGTAAGAGGCCACACTTTCGAAAATTCCTTGGGCACCTGTTTCACTAGATGATCAACAACCATTTTTACACTTCTTGGCAACAAAACCTTGTTAATCAAATTGAGTGCAAATTTTTTCGAACTTGATCAACGTTTTTTGTCTAAAATTAGCAAATGAGTTTTTGGCGTGACTTTATCATAATTTGTCTCCAAAATTCGCTTTAGTATTTACTCGTTATACGGCTCGATAGCCTAGGGACAGTGCACTAGACTATCATCCCAGAGGACGGTCCGAAGCATGGTCCTGCACTTTCCACTTTTCCTTTTTACCTAATTTTCTCTGTCTATTCTATATCCTTGCCAATTACTCACATTATCGATATCACGAAGAGCATGCTCTTGGCCTAAGTGAGCTGAGACGCTAAGTCCCAATCAGCTGTTGCTGGGAGGTGTGTGCTTCAGTGAACTCTCTCATCTTTGTTGATCAATTTCATTAGTTTAAGAGTCTCTCATAGGTTTCATTCTGTATAGTTCTTCCAGCCATTTATTAGGAAGAAGTTTCATTGATTGGTACCTCTTTTTCAGAAGAATTTTTGGCTTTATTAATTATTGAATGGTTCTCTTTATTGATCGACAGCTAAATCTTCTACAGAAATAACAATGTGCTTGAAAAAATGTGAAATAAGAAAAATTACCTCTTGTAGGACTTTTTGTATGAAAATTCGACTGTATTTAGGGGACATTTATTTTTTGAGCCATTCTATAAAATATTTCAATTTTTGGGTGGATCAATTTTATTCAGTTTAAAGTCTCTCAGCGATTTGATTATATGGGTCATTTTAAGCCATTTTGGCCAAGAACTTATGGGTCGAAAAAACCCTCTTTTAAAAGAGTGGGCAACTTGAAATTCATTTAAGACCCATAGTTTCTTCTTAAAATAAAATTAAATGAAAGAGAATTATTAATTCCTAAAAAAATTCTGAACCCGAAACTTTTATTCAGATTCATTTGGAACCATAGTGTTTGCTTGGATTTCAATAAATTGATTGTGACATTCGCTGTGTGGCTTGTGGCCGTCCTGTTGAAACCACATATTGTCCAAGTCCATATCATCCAATTCGGGCCAAAAATATTCCGTTATCATTGATCGGTAGCGATTCCCATTCCCAGCAACGTGCCGGTCTTGATTATAGTACGACCCAATGACGCCGCCGTCCCATAAACCGCACCAAACCATTATTTTTTCGGGATGCAATGGTGACTCATGGAGTGCGTTGGATTGCTGCCTGCCCAATAACGCAAATTTTGCTTATTGACGAAGTCATTCAGCCAGAAATGAGCCTCATCGCTGAAGATGAAAATCGGTGAAAATCCGGATCATTTTCAAGTTGTTGCTCAGCCCAATTCACGAACATACGACGCTTCTGGTGGTCAAGCGGCTTCAGTTCTTGCGTCAATTTGACCTTGTTAGGATGTAGGCCAAGATCTTTTCGCAAAATTCGCCACAACGACGTTACAGAGATGCTAATTTTTTGTTCTCCCTTAACTGAATTTTTTATGTGATTTAAAACCCAATGTTTTGTTTCCAGAGAATTAAAACATCTCGGCAAGATAAGCTTTTGAAGTTTTTGAAATATTTTTTGATATTCTTAGATTCTATTTATGACAACTTTAAGGTATATATTTTTTTAACAATTATTTTTAAAAAATTTTGTCTGACTCAACCTAAAAAAAAATGCACATCGAAACCAAAACCAATTTTTTTTGGTATTCGTGTTATTTGAACATACCATAAATTTCTATTTGCAACAAAAATAGCTGTCATGTACATATTGTTGGTAAATTACTATTTTATTGTAATTTTATTTGATATAAATAATAATAAAGAACTTCCAATATTTTAATAAAAATTAAAAGTAAACAGATAGTAATAGAAAGGTGTAAAGTTGTTGCAACCATGTCAGCTGCTTTCTATAAACAAAAATTTGTTTGCGTCAACACAAACAATAAATAATAATTTACCTCACTGACTGATTTTTTATGTCACTAGCCCTTGGCGTAGCATTGGGAATCTTTATTAATAAACATCGACAAAAAAATCAGTTTTTCGGACACCGCAAAAACGAAACCGAATAAAATGGTGCAGTTTGACTTTTTTGGATTTGCCGGAGCAGGGCTGAATGTCATAAACTTTCCTGAAAAAACTAACAGAAGTGGCTACATAAGGAATATTAATGTGTTACTATTCGCCTCCTGAAGCTCTTCTTTGATTAATGTAACAGCAAAGCTATATTTAAACGTGCATTAGCTTGCCAATGCTATTAATCGTTTCATACAAAGCAGCTTTTGCACGTTATGTATCAAGCAGCTTTCTCAAACCATCGATCGCGTACATTCATTCATTGGTAGAGCTTTGATCTTTTGTAACGTGCTTAATAATACCTAGTATCAGCTGCCTAAAGCTCTTAATACCCTGGCTACATTATTTTCCTGGAAAATTCCAACACGCGTGCGTGTTATATAATATAATAAAAAATCCACCAGGTTTTAGTTGCTTTTGAAGTTGCGCAACGCGCGTGTTCAAATTGAACAATATAAAAATGTGAGTTTTTGCTTTTATTCAACAAATTTAATACGATTATGTTGATAAGGGCTTATGTACTTATGCATTTATTTGTAATTATTGTGTTATACAAAAATTCTCATGAAATAATTAATATTTTTTTAAAACGCATAAAGGAACTTAATATTCATATCAGATTTTTGTGTAAGGAAATATTTTTGCTGAAAACAAATTAACTAAAATCTACTCATTTCGGATTCCAAGCGCATAACTAAAAATGCAAAAAAGTAATTAATAGTTGACTGTGGGGAAAAAGTGTGGTGTGGGTTGGTTGTGTTTGGTGAGTTTTGGTCAGTGAGTGTCTGTGTGGGATTTGCTGTGATGTGGTGTGGGTTAGTGCGTAAAAGTGTGTGTGTGGTGGTGTGTGTGTAGTGGTGTTAGTGTGGTGGTGTTCAGCTGCATTTTCATAATTTTTGCACAGCAACAAAAACGTAAAATGTAGTTGTGAAAAATGCGCAAAGGAATGAAACTGAACGAAGTGGCGCAGCAAATTCCAAAGCCATGGAATTTATGCTGCAAATATTAACTTACCACACACACACACAGAGAGAGACTAACACTCACGCAAACAAAGATACACACAAACTAACACACACACACACAGTCTGAGGGAGATACACACATTTAACAGTCGCACACATAAATTCTGTGCAAAAATTTCTCATGCAATTCATGTAAAAGCCAATGCAAAATGCTAAAAAAAAAGAAAAAATTTAGATTTAGAAGTTGGGAAGGCACCGATGCCGAGGTACCCTTTTTGAGTGACAATTTTCGGACTTTGACAATAGTCCAAATAGTACGACTTACAGTGCAGAAACTCTACGGACGCCATCTGTGTGGTTTTAGACTTTTTGGATGATCCTTATGATATCAAGCAAGAAATTCTAGCATGAATATTTTTTCCTGGTCAACCCCATTTATTAAAATTTATTTTTACTGTGTTATAGGGCCAGCTCTGGCTTCAAAACTTCTTTTAAACGATATGTGAACTACGCCCATTGGGTCAAAAGATTTCTACAAAAGGGAGGGAACTCATGTAAATGATCTTCGAAAGAGGTGAGATAGATCATTAGTTCCTCGATATAACTCTGTCCGTTCATTCGTTGGTATGATCATCGAGACGTAGAACAATGTGGGAGCCAAAGACCTCAACTAACAACCCCTTCTTAGATTTTGGAAATCTGATTTGTGAACTAGGCACATTGGGTCAAACAATTTCTTCATATGGGAATTCATGTAAATGATCTTCAAAAGATTTGTGGAAGATCTTAGTTCCGTTTTTATCATCAATGCCTCGGCTCGTCTCTCGTTATAGCCTTGTCCGTGCAGTCGTCTGCCCGCACGATTATCGAGACGTGGAACACTGTAGGAGCGATAGATCCCAAATATCCACCCCATCTCAGATTTTTTAAAGTTTTTCTGGGTACACATATGAGCCTAGTTATGGGAATTCATGTAAATAATCTTCGAAAGAGTTGTGGAAGATCTAAGTTCCGATTTTACAATCAATGCCTTGACTCTTCTCTCGATATAGCCTTGTCCGTTCATTCGTCGGTCCGCATGATCAGCGAGACGTGGAACTCTGTAGGAGCGATAGATCCCAAATAACCACCCTATCTCCTATTTTTGAAACTTTTTTTTGGGAACTAAGTCACATTGGGTCAAAATCCTACATATGGAAATTCATATAAATGATCTTCCAAAGAGGTGTCGAGGATCTTAGTTCCGTTTTTACAATCAGTGCCTCGTCTCTGTCTCTCGTTGTAGCCTTGTGCACGTCCATTCGTCGGTCCGCACGATCATCGAGACGTGAAACCCTCTAAGAGTGATCGATCCCAAATAACAACTCCTATCGCCTATTTTTGAAACTTTATTTGAATACTAAGCAGATTGGGTCAAAATCCTACATAAGGACATTCATGATAAATGATCTTCGAAAGAGGCGTGGTAGATCTTAATTCCGTTTTTATAATCAATTCCTCGACTCGTCTCTCGATATAGCCTTGTCCGTCTATTCATCGATCCGCATGATCATCGAAACGTGGAGCCATAGATGCGAAACCCATCTCAGATTTAGACTGCTATACCCTCACTTACCATTGAATTATCGTTAAGCAAGTTTCGGAGAAAATGTCTTCAGTGCACTAACCAACATTGTACTCCTAACAATCCTTTTAAGAAATTTCTACAAATTTTTCTTAAGCCCCATATGCCCCAAAAGTCCAAAGTGTATGCACTCCACAAAAACAAAATAATGTCCCATAGAGTACTAGACTCTACACTGTACTCCAGCAGCCAAAGCCAACACCAGTAGCTCCTAGTCTGGCTGGATTCATGGAGGCAAAGAGGTGCCCCAATTTGTGCATGGACAGCAAGAACTGACAACAAAACTCATTAGCAGAAGCGGCGACCGTGACCGCTGCCGTTGCCAGTGATGATGGCGGATTTGAAGGCGTTCCAAAAGGAAGGCGTGCCTGGTTGCTTTTGGTATGGGGGCGTATACGTTGGCTTTTGCCGGTCAACCGAAGCCAAACGCAGCATGCACTTCCTCCGTTTGCTATAAAGTTTTGCGTTATTTTATTCATATTTTTGTGTGCCCAAGCGTCATCGTCGTCGTACTGCACTGCATTTTGGCCTTGGTCAGGGCTAGCAGCATCCAAATACCGGACCAAGTCCGGCACGGGTCTTGACTGCTGCTGCACTTTATCTCTCTGCGGCGGTCTTAGTTGGCGAAATTGTGTGCAACCACGAAAATCTAATAAGCGCGCAAATTTGTTGACATTGCGCAAATGTTTTTTACGAGCACCGCCCCAAAGCCAGACGTTGGACCCAAATACAACTCCCCCCAGTACATACTCCAAAAGCCCCAGAGTACAGAGCACTTCGTAACACTTCAGAGACAGCCAGCCTAAGAGCCAGGCCAGTACAAATGAGTAAAGCAACCAAAAAATAACAAAAAGAAAAAAAAAATGCCAACTTGGTCCTGGCCAGACCCAGACAGCGAGAGAGAGATATTAAAGTTTGCAAAGCTTCAGTCTTAAAGCGCAGTGGATGAGCCAAAAACAGCGCCAAAGTGCAGAAAGATAGAGAACGAGAATCCGAAAGAGATAAAAGAATTTCAAAAGAAACTTTTGATACTTTGACAAGTCAGGCGCGATGTTGCATAAACTTTTTGGCTTTTGAGCTTTGCGTTGAGAGCGAAGCAGCTCCGGCCGCAGCGGCAGCAGGAACAGCATCAGGTAGCAGCAACGCCAGCAGCTCCAGGAATCAAAGTATAGCCGGGATTTTTATTTCAGAGCCATAAAGTCAGGCCAAGCCGCTGCTGGCCCACAAAACCAAATGCTGCTGCATTTTAAGGCTGGACGTCAAACGACGACGACGACGACGACGACGATTGAGTAAGCAGTGTGCGTCATGTGGCAAGAGCGGCGTCGAGGGAGCAACGCGAAGGCTCAGCACAGCTGAGGCACGACAATTTCATTAACCGTTGCGGCTAGTGGGCCAAACACGCCAAAAGAAAGACAGGAGCAGTGTTTGATAAGCCAGTCAGTTGTCAGAGGAGTGCGAAGCGACGCCTTGACTTTGATTTTTATCGCTGCAACTCAATGTGTTAGTGTTGCAAAGGGTTTAATGCTGCTGCAACGCCAACTAGCTGCCGCTGCCGCTACTGCCTGTCATACATGACAGCTCAAGCTATAAAGCTAACATACTAGAACATACGAGGGCTGGTCTAATGGGTCTAGTGGGTGGTGGAGTTGAAAGTTGTGGGTAGGCTTTGTTATATTTTTTAGCTCTTAAATATAAGATTTTGTCAAGGTATTAAAAACTAGTTGCAGTGAAGACTCAAAGCTTTCACCGCCAAGCCAATTCATCAAGTTTGGCTAACTGAATATTTGTCTCAGAGGCCAAGTCTAGAAAATATGCTGCTTATGATATAAGTTCTCTTACCAATAGAGATCCCCAATGCTTCGCCCAGGGGCATATGACAAAAAAGATCTGCTCCTGGCAATACATCAATTTAGGTCATGTAGATTGTTATGAGGGCATCAGTCGAAATGCTACTTTACGACCAATGTAGCTTCCGTTTTGACCTTTTCAATTGAATTACACTAATACAGATCCCTATGCTTTTCAAGGAGATAAAGGAACTAACAAACTAAGGTAAGAGCTATGGGAAAAGATGTTCAAAAATTAATATCATGTGCCTTACATATATAGGAGTCCAAATGTTAAATTTGCGTGTAGAGCATCTTAATACCTTCAGAGATCGAGGTGTTCAAATATAGTCTGATACGACGGACGGTCATGTCAATTACCTTTGTCTAACTGGCCCTATTGAAGGCATCTTTGGGGAGTGTCTTGGTTTCACCTTCTCTTAACTAATAACCTAATATAGAAAAAGGGTATAAAAACTTTTGCCATGATCTTACAGCCTTAAGTCTCATCTTGTAGACGTTCATCTGGAAAAATCTTTTCTGTACACTGAGTCCAAATCTCAAATTTGTTTGTAGAATCTCCTTAAGCTTTCTAAGATCAAGGCGTTCATACAGACTAATAGATCGGAGTCCTGGCCCTATTGGAACGTTAATTGATGAGTGTCTCTGGTTTTTCCTACTCTTAACTAATAAGCCTAAATAGGAATAGGGTATAAAATCTTTTGCCATGATCTTTTAGCTGAAAGACTCATATTCTAAGACGTTCATCTAGCAGAATTCCCTTGTTTTAACGCTATCTTAGTCCCTAGGCTGTTGAAGATCATTAAAAAATCCTTTGGTCACTTGGTCCCTGAGTTTGAGATTCGGGTATTTATAATGTGTCAAAATCCTTAATTTAAGCTGAATGTGACACCCGCGTAGTATCGATTTTAGGAATTTATAGATGATCAAGACCTCTCTTAGCGCTATATAAAGATTGTAAATATTATTGGTTCGATACCGCCGGATCCAAAATATCGGGATTCTCTGAATAACTGAGATAAGCTTTGGGGAACCACTCTCGATGGATTCAAGTAAGAAGTCTGTCCATGGGTATGCCGAGATATTTACATAGGTACCAATGAAATACGGAACTAAAACAATTTAAATTTAATCGATGTAAAAATCATTCCCAGAAATTTATAGATGATCATGATCTAGCGTTCCGACCTCTTCTAGAGCCGTAGATAGATGATGGATAGTTCAGATACCACCGTGGCTCGTACCGCTCCTATTGTATTTCACTTTTCTTGTTTTGCTGAAGTACAATCTTTGAAATTAGTTGTTTATAATCAGTTTACGACATAACTATCAGGGCCTTCGTTAGATGTACTATGACGAAATCACGGGTACTCGTAATGCGATTCCAAGTAACGATTCGTTAAGCTGACCGAATATGGAACTAACTCATATTTCAAAGTAATCACATGGGGAATTCGATGGTCGCTAGAAAGTATTCATACGATTGATCACTCCCAACTCTTTAATTGTCAGGACGTCATCCATGTTGATAGTGCCGTCTTTAGAGAGAGTAGATGCTGAGCGAATGCATTCATTAGCTTTGAAGGACTCAAGTAAGCTGTTTGCCAAGATATATGTATACACTTCATTTACATATCGAACTAAAATATTTTGAATTAACAATGGGGAAGATTCATATCCGTTTAGGCTGGTGGTGAAAGGTTCAAATTTTCGCTCTACGACTTTGATGCGCTATAAGATGAGCTGGCAAATTTTAAGATGCGAGAAAGAGACTGTGGCCAGGGTCGTAGAGAGCAAATCCGGGCCTGTGTGAAAAATGTACCGGACCCTTTATTACACCTTCAAATTGAATCACGACAGTACGACTTATAATATAGTCGATATACGTAGTTGAGAGGTTCTCTCGCAGAACGCTGAAGTGCTATCGTTTCTTTTACCGTCCATAACCCTCACTCAACGACTCTAAAGATCTATATTTCTCAAACTGCCCTCGCTGTACAGTAGTGCACAAAACATAGAGCTGGGGAGAGGAGTAGGAGTGGAGCAGACGTTCAAAATGGCTGCGCCGTAAAGTTTTTAATTATTTTTGTGGTTTGAAATTGGATTTCTTGCGCTCAGCAATGCACTTGTGACCAAGTGTGAGTGTGTCTGTGTGTGAGGACATGCATCTCCGTCAGTTTAAAAGTGAGTGTATGTGTGTGTGTGTGTGTATGTATGTCCTTTGTGGTGTTTATGTGAAAGTTTGTTGCAGCTTTCATTGCAACGACATAACGTCGACGACGACGTCAGCAGCGACCGCAAAAGCTTGTCGAGTAAATACGCCGACTTTTATCAGTGCATGGCAATTGTCATGTGTGTGCGTGTGTGTGTGTGTGTGTGTGTCTCTGCTCTCTCCCTATCTGGTCTCTCCTCCTGTCTCTCCTGCCCTCCTCACTCCCTTTGTACACATCCTTCGAGCATTATATGCATTTAATGAAAAGTGCAATAACATGTTATTTTATTTCATGTATTTTTTATTCATGAATTTTAACAGCGGTGGCAACTTTAAATATTTATTTCTTATTACGCAATTACGGTTGAAGCCATATGACAGAAGCAATGCAGCATTTACTTAACGTTAATTAAGCAACTGCCAGAGAGTTTCGTCATAAAAGCAGTGCAAGGACGAGCGAGCGCGATGAGGTGTACACTTTGGGGAGAGAGACAAAAAGATTGAACTACGCAATAAAATTATGTTTTAACATAAGCAAGAGGAGTCCTTTGTCGTTGACAGTCATACTGAGTGAGCTTTTTGATGACAAAGGCACAGTACAGGTCGTGATAAGGGGAACTAATTAAAAACAAGAGCTTTTGCTTTTTAAGAGTTTTATAAAGCGGAAATAAATGTGGTGCTATTATAGTAGGGAGTTGGAGTTTGCTTAATAAGGTATCTTTATTGGTAGATACAAACTATAATAACTTCTGGTATGAAAGTTATTCAAATTGACGATAAAAGAAAGCTTATGGCCCAGAAATGCATTTTTGCCTCTTTATAAAAAGTGAAAAGTTTAAACATCGTCCCAAAGCTTAAATACCCAGTACAATGTGGTACAATGGGTATATTAAGTTTGTGCAATCCGAAAATGTGTGTAACATATAGAAAAATTCGTCGGAGACCCCCAAACCTAAAGTATGATCAGGAGTCAACAGAAATCTATATACTTAGATCTCGGAGACTATAAGAACTAGGGCCAAAAAAAAAGATCCCTTATTATTTCATAGCAGAACTTTTTTTTTTTGGGCTATTAGCCTTATCCATCTACGCGACCCAGATTGTAAAAATTTTTTTAACCGATTAGTAAAAAAAATGGTCCATTATTTTTAGACAAAATTCATTTCCAACCGAATATTATGGACTTCGTGACACAACCCCCTTGAACGGTTTACGTAATTTGGGTAGGGTCCCTTACATTATATAGCTTCCATAGAGATGTTAAGAGGATCTCGAAAATACGAAAAGCTTAAGATAATGGGTGATTCATTGAGACCTTTTTTTTAATGATTTGGCACATGCAAATTTCAAAGGAATGATAGGATCTTTATTTATGATTTCGAAAAAATATTTTATGGCATTTATTTTTTAAAAATAATCTTGTTCAAATGTTGGCCGCAACTGCGTTTTAAATGGTCCATCCTGCAGGTCCGATCTTACCAAGACTCGCTCAAGTATTTCACTAATAACTGGCGACGTGACACGAGTAAGGTCAGTTCAAGGCATCAATTCGTTGCTGGTTGTCCAAGTTGAACTTTTGTATGCTTTACGTAAGCCCGAAGATCCAAAGTCGAGCGGTAAAATATCGCACGATCTTGGTGGTTGAAGGTACGGGTCCAGTGCGTGAAGTTAATCGTTCGCCGAATCGACGCTCGCAATCGAGCCATTCCATCGGCAGTGTGCACCGTGAACACCATGCCTGCTGGAACTAAATGTCGTCGATATCACGGGCAACGATGCTCAGGCAGTGTAAAGTCCGTTAACATGGTCCGATAGCGTGCACCATCGATGGTAACGATCGCACATACTGAGCTTCTCCCGAAATATGGCGATGGTGCTTATTCACGAAGCCGTGGAGTGCAAGAGTGGGTCGATTATGTGGACCATAAGTCGATCTCAGAGCACGAAAAACAATTTTGCAGAACGCTGGTTATCGTAGTACAATTGTACAATTTGTAAACGTTGTTCGGGTGTAAGTCTTTGCATGATGATTTGCCAATGAATACTGAATAACTTTACCTTTGACAGCTGTCATGGATCACGCGTGATCCACACGAAAATCCCTATTGAAAAAAAGGTCTTAATGAATCACCATTTACGTAGATCTCGGAGACTGTAAGAACTAGACCAAAAAAATATTTTTTATTATTTCATAGGAGAACATTTTTTGGGGGGCTATTGGCCCTATCCATCTACGTGACCCAGATGGTAAAATTTTTTCAACCGCTTGTAAAAAAAATGGTCCATTATTTTTAGAAAAATTTATTTCCAACCGAATATTTTGGAATACGTGGCACAACCCTAAGAACGGTTCACATAATTTGAGTGCGGTCCTTTACATTATATAGCTTCCATAGAGATGTTAGAGGACCTCGAAAAATCGAATAGCTTAAGATACATAATTTCAATATTTTTCAAGATATTTTAGTATTGCATTATTGGTCGAAGGGTACATTTTATACATTATTCCCCACATTCTTCTAAACTAACTTCGTTACAATTGAACGTAATTGTTTCGATTTATTTATTATTATTAATTGTTAATTTTTTAGTGTTTGAGTTAAGGTTGAAAATAAGGTTAAGAATAAAAATATTGGCTGGCAATGTATTGAATCTGTTCCTACTTATCGATCGATTTGCAATGCTGGCGCCACCTATGGAAAAACGGCGGTTTTCTATTTGTACACACAATAGAAAAAATTTAAAAAAAATTTGTTAGTTTCAAAAAATACAAGTTTTATCCACAAATGCTTTCAAAGTGGAGTCGTGAATTTTCAGTTCGGAACAACTCGTCTAGCGAATCTTCTACCGACGAATTCTTCTAAATATGCATTGAATACCCATCGATACGAGGAGGTGCTTCGCATAATGCGTGATTATGACGATGGCTCCTGAAAATTTTCTGCATATTTCGTTCGTAATCAAATCTGATATCTCTAATACCGTAGTTGGTTCCATAAACGTCGTGGACCACTCGCTGTTTAAGAGGATTGTTAACAAACTCTTCAATGAACACTTAACTCTTTCTTTATTATATGTGCATAGGGCAGGAATGTCATCAATAGATGTAAAATTCGTTTGGTTTCGTATTGTTTCTCCTTTAAGGAGAGAGATCAGATCAAAGTTTTTAATGTTATATTCACATATAGTAGAAATTCCGTTTTGGGAAACTATAATATTATGTGCATATTATAGGAATTTCTTCAATAAATGTAAAATTCGTTTAGCTTCGTCATTGTTTCTCCTTCAAGGAGAGAGATCAGATCAAAATCTTCAATGTTGTATATTCACATTTGAATTAGTGATGAAAGACAAATATGCGTCGAATTGTCCGGTAGACAGGTGGCTTTCTTCATCATAGCTCAAATCCGTTTTCGTCCTTTTCGAATTATCCAGAACTTTTGTTCCTCCTTCACAATCACTTCTTCTACTGCTTGAGTGTTCAGAATCTGATGCTCTGAATCGCTTAAAACATCCTTCTACTGATTCGTCATTTCGTCTTCGTTTACGAATTTCACTGGCGATTCCTCGTCCTCCACAATTATAGGATCTCGAATTGTAACTTTTATCGGAGACTATTTTCAGCCATATCTTAGCTTAATCTTGGCCTACGGCTGATAACTGCCTTTTCAAATTTGTATAGGATCAAACAATTCTACTGCTTGACCTTCGGCTTTTCCTTCTGTCTCAATAACTGATTACACTGTACAACAGTGATTCAGCACTTCTCAAGTGACCTAGTGCACGTTGCAGGTCTTGACGAGTACATCACGATAGTGTGTTTCGAAATCGACTAACATCCCGAAATTCCTAAGGTAATGCTTAAAAACCGTTTTCAGGAGTACTGCGATTACTCCAACAATCACAACGTCGTCATTTTTCAGCTGATATTCGATTGCTTGACGGGTTTGGAAGAAGAAGACTCAAGCTTTAAGCTGATACACGTTTGGTTATACTTCGTACAAAGCAACTACGAGATTTTTAAAAGTTCTTCTAAGACTTGCACCTTTTGACCGTTTTTCACACTTTAAAATGCCATACTAAAAAGGCGTCAAAGTGTGAAAAACGGGGAAAAAAAGTGTAAATCATAGATAACTTTGCAAAAACTTGTCTAAGCTCCTAATTTTATATACAATTCTGTCCATTCAAATATAATTTTAAGGAAGGTAAACCGAATATTCGCAAAAACCCGATTTTTGTCACCTTTGACCTATAATTACATTATTATAATATGAGGCGATATCATAAAATGAGGTTTACTTAGAACATACTA
The DNA here is from genome assembly GCA_037043745.1 of Chymomyza amoena. NCBI lineage: Eukaryota > Metazoa > Arthropoda > Insecta > Diptera > Drosophilidae > Chymomyza > Chymomyza amoena. The sequence continues at coordinate 51,465 of JBAMAX010000090.1, forward strand.
GCAGGCTTATAACCTCTCATTCGTGTTTTATTTCTTATTAAGTTGGAATAATATTTTCCTGCGTAAATTAATCCTATAATTAACTTTTTTTTATAAATTACTTTTGTCTCTGGGCTACTTAGTAGACAGTTTGTTCGTCGAAAGCATTTTCGTGCCAGTGTTGCATACATACCTGAAAATATAATAGAAATAGAATATTTAGATAATTTGTAAGCAAACATGTAGATTAATCTTAGACTAAATAAAATAAGTACAGTCAGCCTGCAGGCCGCTAAGGCTGCGCCCACAAGTGTTGTACAGAAATATATATTAAAATATATGCCTATATATTTGATGCCAATAAATATAATATTTGGAGTAGTACGGCATCATTGCTTAGTACTACTAGCTGCTAAGTATTGTTATTGTTTAATGTTTTAAAATTAAAAAAATAAATGAATAGGGTAACACTTTTTTATGAAATTGAAGCTTCCACATTAGAACAGATTATGAAATAAAACTTAATGGCAAATAATGCCGCCATTGTTGCTAGTTCTGTAGCTCTTTAGTATTAATATTGTTCAACATATTTAAATTAAAAAAGAAAAATAGGGTAACACTTTTCTTTTAAATTGGAGCTTCCACAATTAAACAGGTTTATGAAACATAACTTATTGGTATTAAAGCCGCCACTCTTAATTGTTATTATTATATTTAAATTGAAAACTAAATAAATAAATTGTTTGCTAATAGTGCAACACTTTTTTTTCAAACTGGCATTTCCACAATGAAACAGGTAATGAAAAAAAATGATTGGTAAACATTGCCGCTTTGGTATTTTTAGTTTGTCGAATTGAAAAAGTGTTCACACCTTTTATTTTTTTCTGTCGTTTGTATGCCTAAAAATAGGCAAATCATGGGGCCTCATAACACTGGTAATATTTCCTAAAATAAATCTGGCAAAAAATAAAACTTAATTATAAATGAAATTTATAAATAATTTTTCATATGTATTTTATTAACCTTTGGGGACTTAGTTGTCTTGACAAAAAAATTCAACAAAAGTTTGAGCCAATTGTAGTTCAATGCTTTAAAAACATTAAGACAAAAGTAATTCCCAAACTCTAACTGAGCTCTTTAGACTTTGAAACAAACTGACAGGTATAAGTCTGCCAAAATGTGGTCAAAGTCTATGGACCATGAAATTAACTTAAAGCTTTAAATGCCCAAGACTTCAAATTTAAAAGTTGTTTTTAGTTGTTTATTTTTAACAAGCAAGTAAAATGCTTACGAAATAGAGCGTAGAGTAGAGATTTCTTGAGACAATTTATTAGAAAAACTAAGAGAAAATTTATACCTGAAAAAAGGCAATAAAAAGTTCCCTAGTTAGTTCAGTACACGCGTTCTGTGTACTGGAGCCCAAAAAGAATGCAGCATGAATTTTCTAAGCCCAAAATGCAAATGCTGCTACTGTTCAGATTAATCCAAAACTCATCCCACTAATCAGACCTTAAAACTAACGCTTTAATTCCAAGTTTAAATTCTAAAAAAATATGTAACCCCCAAACCAATCCCAACAATCGGCATTAAACTTTCCCCATTCCGTCACTTAAAACTCACATTCCACTTTCCACTTTTCAAAATCAATTAGAGCTAAAATCAAAAGTCAATTTAGCTGAAAATAAGCCTGTTAAAAGAAATGTAACTCCTGCCAAGTTTAGCCTGTCAAAAGTGCTTTCAATTGGTAACTCTTGCCTTATGTGTCATGTCATGGTTGACTGCCTGACTACAGGAGGCGCCACACCTGTGTGATGTCTCCCCACTTAATGCCACAAGCATATCAAGTAACTGACTCGGCTTGGGTTTGAAGTGCTGCTTCTACTGATGTTACTCACTTCCAATACAATTGGCAAAACTGGGTTAAGGATGCCATCGTACATATATTAAAGTTAGCCCCAAAACGACACGATTTCAATTTGCCTCTTTGATAAACGCCAAAAATTAATTCAGCTAACACAAATGCCTCCATTGTTGTTACCTTTTATCTATACTTATAAGGCTGAAAATATTTTCACTTTTTTTATTTTTTTCTTACCAGCTGTGATTTGTGTTGGTTTATAAACTTATTCGCGCAACAACAGGGGCGGAGTTGGGAAATATTTGCGAAGGGGGCTCACAGCATGAAAGCTGAGTAAGTGGTATGAACTATATAAGATATCATGAGGGGAGTCTAGGTGGTACTACAAAGATCTATCTGTGTGGAAGAGAAATATATTTTTTTTTAATTTTTATGGGCGTCATTTTTTTTAAGTCCTCCAATATCCTAGGGAGTGTGTAACCCCCATATCGAACGTATCTATTTCTGTATCTGCTCCACTATTAAATTCAATCATAACTTAAACTCACACAAATTACAACGTTCGTCTTTTCGACTACTTTTATTTATTCGCTAATAAAATAAATGTGAACTAACGTTGGGTGCTTGGTCTGCTACAAAGATGAAAGTAACCATCTTAGAATAAACATATAAAATCATAGTTTCAAGTCCTGAAATTTCGACGAGCGATGACGCTTCCATGATAAAAAGTGGCTTTTTGATTTCAAATTTTTAAAAAATTCAAGTTCCCTGTTAGTGTTAGGAGGGGCATAGGGTGTCTCTATTAAATAACTGTTCGAACAGAACAGTGACCTACAGTTTATAGCCGAATCCGAACGGCTGGTGTCTATTAACTTCATAGAGACTATATTCGATGGCAACTAAGACGAATCTTTGAGCTAGTGACTGCCAGTGCTAGGCAAATGCACCAGTGTTACTGTAGGGGAATCGAACCACCGTAACTTTTTCTAAGTCCGGAAATTTCTAGAGGATCGTGAGATACGCTAGCTCGAACTTACACCAGTCCTGACGTTTACCACTATAAAATTCAATCATGTTTTGGTTTGTTGCTAATAGTAAATGATGCCGATTATTTTTTACTCTCGCAAAGTCGTAAATTTTAAAATCTGGCTGACTACTGCTATTTATTCACTTAGAATTAAATCGGGCTCAACTTCGTAGGATGGGCTGGTATATGTTATAACATGAGGTGATCGAAAAATCAAGCTTCGTCGCTTCGACTAGCTACGACAGTTTAAAGATTACAGGGTTTTTGGTTTTCAAATTCCTAGCTTTTGTAAGAAACTTGAGAATCTAGAATGATGTCGAACTCTTCAAACTCAGAAAGTCTCTACTACGTTTTTCGTGCATTCTATCGACTAGCATTTTGGGGAAATCGGGAGGGATAGTTACATTTCGTGACATGTGTTTCAGTGACGTGATCGAATTTAATTTCTGCTTTGAAGCTACAGCGGTTAAAAGAACATGTTTAACATTTGTAAGAAACTGGAGTATTAGAATGATGCCGTATAACTTAAACTTACACAAAGTTACATCGTTCGTCTTTTCGACTACTTTTATTTATTCACTTAAAAATAAATAGAGCTTACATTGTAGGCGGTCTGGTACAAAAAATAACACCTAATGAGCTAAAAATCGAGCTTCGTCGTTTCGACGAGCTATGACACTTTATGATTTCGGGGATTTTGGTTTGCAAATTCCTGTTTTTTCTGTAGAAAATGTTTCTGCTATATATTTTTTCTTGCCCTCCCTTGCTAGAATTTTTGAAACTTGGCGTCTCTGCTATATTTATTCTCTATTCTATAGGACCAGAATAAATGGGAAAATCGGAAGGAGCAGTTAAATTTTAAATATCTTGTTGAGGAATACTAATTGCTGGTTTCGTGACGTCATCGAATATCATTTCTCGCTCCCAACACAGCGGTTTAAAAAGCATGTTAAACATTTGTACGAAACTTGAGTCACATCATTGGTGTTTTAACCCCCTCTGGACACAACCCATGGCACCGCCACTGTCCCACATGTGTGTGCACCTGCAATATTTATATACCTAAAAGTTGGCTTTCTTTTTCGGATAGTTGTACCTGGCACAAAGTTGCACAAGTCGTCCTAGTCTACATCGTCCTAGTCATCATCAGAGTTGAGTTTGAGTTCTCATTCCCTGGGCCTTAACTGTACTAAATAGTTTCTCACGTGACTTTTTCACATAAAAAATGGCTTTATTGCACAAACACACACACACACAGTCTGTACACACACTCATACACGTGCATTCATTAATGGCAGCAATGAACTCATATACGGAATGTGTAACCCCTTATGTAAGCGGACTCCTGTGTGTGTGGTTGCCACACTTCGGGTGGTCTCTGGGTCTCTGCATGGGGAAAAGAATTGCGCAACGGGGGCGGATACAACACATAAACTGCATTGTTGGAGCTACTTGTTGTTGTTGTTGTTGCAGGTTGCAAGTTGCTGTTGGGTTTGTTACAGTTGCAACTTTTTGTTGTAGCCTCTGTGCCTGACTGCATTCAGAAAAAAAAAAAAAAAATGGCTGCGAGGAGTCGTCTGCACAGGAAGCGCATATTAATTGTGAAAATTTGTAGGGGTATTTCTTTGAAAATTGTTACCTTGCCTGCTTGCAACACTCTTGCTGTTGCTGTTGTTGTTGTTGGTGTTGTTGCACTGGTACTAGTTGTATTACTATTACACTACACTACATTGGCGTGTTATTCTAAAATGTGGCTTAGCCAGCTGAGCTTTGAACGGGCTTTGTATGATGTCGACTTTTAGAACATGGCAGTAACTGTAACTTTACTTCATTTGGGTTTTTTCCCCTCGGGCAGCAGCAGCAACAGCAGCTTACCAACACTGTGTTTTTTGATAGACTGGCGAGGGGCACGTGAGGTGCCAACTTGTCACCAAAGTACTGGCCATGTTCAACACATTAATTGAAGCAAACGAAAGTTCAGGGGGTTATGCACTTAAAGTATGGAACAGGCTGCCTCTGGGGATTAGATACAGCTTGAAAAGATTGCTTAATGTGGGTTTTAGTTCACAAATTATGGGCTTTTTGTTAGTTAGTTCTCCCCATGGAGATATTCTTTTGGAAATAAAAGCAACAATTTTCGATGAAGCTTTAGTCTAACAGTTTATTGGATTGGTAGTCGGTTGATGGGGTTATGTGCTACTATAACTAGAGAAAGCAGTTTACAATAGAGTATAGTGTCGGAAACATTGTACAAGTACAGCCTACGCTACAGTAACCCCATATGCCACGGTAACCCCCTATTTCACTGAGGAACCCCCTACGTCACGGTATCCAATTATTTCATAGTAACCCTCTACGCCATCCTTAATATGCAACAAGTCGTTACAATTTTTAAAAAAGCTTAACGCACTTAGTTTAACTTTCTTACCCAGCTTTCTATAAGAAAGGGGGGCTATGCCATATACGTGCAGGCCTTCTGTATAGTCTTCTATATTCATTTCGCGACAACCCGTCTAAAATTAGCTTCACTTTCTTTAATTTCTACGAATGCTCATTGGATTCATGAATGTGGAACTGACCCGACCGACTCTCGAATACCCTCTAAAGACAAAGGTAGACAATCGAATTTTATCCAGACTACGCTAAGTCTAATCTCTATCCATAAAATTCTTTAACGACGACCATTGCTGCCCTTTCTTTAATTTCCATAAACTGCATCGGACTGGAGAAAGTGGAGCTTTCCCGACCGACTCTAGAGTACCCTCTGAAACAAAGGTCAGGGATCGTATTTTATCCAGATTAGGCCTAGTCTAATCGATATCACATAAAACTTTCATTTAAAATGTCGATTATGAGATATATATAAATATCCATATCGGTTTCCAGCTTCTCGAGTCTATCTATTGATCGTTTCATCTTTTCCATAAAAGCTTTCAGAAATAACTTGATTTTGGCCCTATGTTCCAGCACTGTAATCGATGGGAATAATATAACACATAAAATCGATTTTCTAAGCAAAGGGGCTTAAATTTGTAAATTTTCGGCTATAACCCAATGGACCACGTTTAGAAGTGACTGAGTGTCCATAATGCATAAAGGAACTTTAATTCGTTTTTATGCTACCTGAATCTATTGAAAAGTGTTTTTGGAAGACTCGAAGTTTCCTTGCAAAGCGTTTTTTGCAAAACGCTAATGAGATTTTTGAGAGTGGATTTTGGTATATCTAGATTTTAAAAACTTTAGCAGCATATCTTATCTAAGAAAAAAAGTTGGCTAGCTAATTTAGCTTTTAAGGAACAAATCAGGATATCTAGATCGAAATAAATCGACTAGTTCTGTAAGCAGATCTTTTGGCACGCTTGACATTTGTAAGATTTTAAGAACTTTTCTGACACATTGTTCTTTGAAAAAAAGTTGGAGAAATTTCGATAGCTTTTTTAGTCACAGCTACAGAAATTCTATTTTAAGGAAAGAGGCCATGACATAAATCGATTAACTAGATTTCTGCCTATAGCTTTTGTAGTCCCCGAGATACTTTTGGTAAGACGCACGGCAGGATGATCGGGCAGAAATATCAATATCGTCTAAGCTGTTCACGCGGACTAAAGAATAAGTTTGTCGGATCATTTTTTGTATCGATCTCTTCGCGTTTGATCGTTTTTACTTTTGTGATAGATTGGAAATATTTTCAAAATAAATTTTTTCTTCCATAATTTTGATTATTAATCGATCTATTGACAGCTACTTAATATGAGATACAATCTTGTTAATGAGTACAACAATTTTTAGAATTCATTTCAATGATAGATAAAAATTGTCAATAAAATGAAAATGTAGATTTTGACTAGTTTTTAAAGTAACAAAAATCGGGTATCTTTTTTGGCAAGTAAAATTTTTTGTGTGTCTTAACCATTTATAATTTATGAAAAATTTCAAAAAAATGTAAATCAGTGAAATTCCCTAAGAATGGGTGTTTTTCAGTTACAAAATTTTTTACGTGCTTTGTATTTCTTTCAGCATTCGGTAGAGGGTAAAAAACAACGAACTTTCTCATTAAGAATAGAGTTCCTAGCAATGTAAGACCAAGTGATGCTGTAAGAATATTTATTAACTGGGAGAAAAGAATCGAGCTTATTAAATTAATCGAAAATTTAATCATTTGCCATTATGGTTAAAATTCTTCTCTATGTTTTTGAATATCTTGAGTATCTTAGGTGTTGTTCATGTACTTTGGTACCTAACCGAGTTTTACCTATATCGATGTAGTCTGGTTAAAGAAATCTTTTGGCAAGATTTATAAATTTTAGTTCAAATAAACAGTCTCATTATTATAAATATTTAAGATCTTTCATATTAAACTACGTTTTTCGCAATTCAAATATTTATATTTTACTGAATTGTTCCCTGTTATTTCTGGGATGTTATAGTCTGTCAATAATGATGATCGATCACCTTGCCTTAGAACTTGAGTTTAGAATCATCTGTAATGTATTCAACATTTGAGAACCGTTTGACTTGTCAATAAGTAAGCTAAAAATAAAATCTTTCTTCTTTCTTTGTATGCCTTAAATCTTCGTCAATAATAGATGTTCGTTTGACCCAAAGACTGCTGTGTTTTAACAAATCTTCTCGGTTCGTCCAAAAAAAATCGCAGTTTTCAAAAATCTGACTTTTAGGTTTGATTAATCTGGGGCTTAGGCATCATCTTGATATGTTTTATTCCCATTTTGTTTTTGAGAATGTTTTAGATGGTCTTGCCTTATGAACATAAATCTACAACTCATTTAATGTCATACTATTCGACTTGGAAGGTGTCAATACATCTCATCTTGATACCAAATCTTGCTTTTAAGTGTCTTTGAAGTCTTCGTAATAGGTGTTAGTGTGAAGTCCTTAGAATCCTGTCATCTTCACATAATCTTCTGGTCTGTCAAATACTTTGCGCTCATTTGTCAAATAATCTTAAGTACTTACTGAAGTTGCTTAGATCATTCATCTCAGGCAATCTTGTGATCCCGAATTCTTTATAGCTCATTTGTGAAGTACTCTTAAATCTTCGCTTTGATTTTGAAAGTTAGATTGAGCTAAGCTTGGAATGTTTACATGAGCAAAAACTCCTTTTCGCTCTACGATTAATTTTGTTTTGCAATGAATGCTTCTCTGAGATACAGCAACTGTTATCAAGAGTATGCCTATCAAGCTTTCTGCGGTCTTCTTGTTAAATTATTAATCAGGGCTTACCGCTTTCATCTCACGTCATCTTCTAAATCTAAAGTAGATTGTTGCCCAATTTTGTAGTAATCTGAATCTAAGCCTTGATTTTTTAAGTAACTTTACCCAGAGAAGATTTTGTTTTGATCTCCAAGCAAATTAATCCAGAGAAGATACCTTCTGTGTAGAGCCGAATGTTAACATAATACAAATTATTTCTCGCTTTCGGAGCTACTATTTGCAATGCATCTTCTGGGATGCAACTATTTGGGATCAGTATCTTATAAGCTTTGAAGTTATAGTATATGGGCAATTGCTGTTTGGTCTTCGTCATCTCACGTCATCTTCAAATCCAAAGTACTTTCTGCCTAATTTGGTAGTTATCTTTAGATAAACTTTCATAATTAAGCAAGTTAAACTAAAGAAGATTTCGCGTAGATGAAGTCTGGTATTTGGTGAAATAAATCTCTACTCTGTAATGGTCTAAAATCCAATAATCTCGAATTTCAATTCAATGCATGTCATTGGGGTATCAAATGTTGTCAGAAGTATCTTGGAAGTTTTGAGGGCTTATGCTTAGTCCTAACCCAAGACTTACCACTTTTATCTCACGTCATCTTCAAATTCAAACTACTTTGCGCCTAATTTTGAAGTAATCTTTATCTTAGCTTTGATTTGCAAGTTAGTTAACCCAGAGAAGATTTCGTGTTTGATGAAATTTGGTATTTATTGAAATAAATCTTCCCTCTGTAATATTATAAAACTAATAATTTTGAATTGCAATTTAATGCATCTCACTGGGTCATCAAATGTTGTCAGAAGTATCTTTGAAGTTTTGAGGCCTTATGTTTAGTCCAAGACTTATCACTTTTATCTCACGTCATCTTCAAATCCAAACTACTTTTCGCGTAATTTTGAAGTAATCTTTAGACAAGCTTTGATGTTTAGCAGGTTAAATCGGAGAAGATTTGATGAAATTTGATATTTGCTGAAATAAATTTCCACTCCGTAATGATCTAAAACTAAAAAGATTCTAATTGCAATTCATAGCATCTCTGGGAGTATGCTTGAAGTTTAAAAGTTATAACAAAGTATGCGAGCTTTTACTCTTAAGCCTTTACTTTAGGCTTATCGCTTTCATCTCACGTAATCTACAAAGTACTTTTTGCCTAATTTTGTAGTAATCTTTAGACAAGCTTTGATTTTTAAGTAACTAAACCCAGAAAAGATTTCGTGTTTGCTAAGCTGAAATTCTTTTTTGCTCAAAAATTTGCTAATTTCGCATTGCAATTCAATGCAGCTCTCCGGGGTACCAAAACTTTAAATGCCATTGTTTACAATGAGTCTACACGTCAGTGTGCTTGGGAACTTGGAGAACAGATTGTAGGTAGAGTAGAGTCTAAGCGAAAGAATGGATGCTGTCTGCAAAAGTTAATCGCTTTTAATTCCTCATGCTGCTATTTCGCACAAATAACTTTAGTTTGTAGACCACAACAAGTACAAAAAAAATTAAAAATAAAAATGTGGGCGTAGAGGGGGCGGGCTGGTCGGTGGTATTCAAGTGCAAATAAAAATCGATTTCAATAAGAATTGAAAACAAGCTCTGTAAATTTGAACACGTTTTTGTTGTAGTTGGGATTTGGCTTTAGACTGCGGGAAAATTAAAAACCAACAGCAAACACAAGCAATACATTAAAATACAAATATATATATATATTTATACACACACATGTGTGTGTGTGTGTGTGTGTGTGTGTGTGTGTATACAATACATATTTACAATTAATTGCAATCACTTGTAGCTAAAGCGGATATACTGACTGCGGAAACGATACTCGTACTTTGTACTTGTTGTACTCAATCTACTCATTGTTGCTATTGTTGTACTTGTTTGCTTTTGTTGTTGTTGTGCACTGTAGATTGCAATTTTTACAAATGAATGCTTGTTGTTTTTTATTGTATTGTATTTTTTTAACGTCTGTACATATAAATTTTATTGGGTATTTTCTATGTGCAAATATAAAAACGCAATTTTAGTTAATTTCTAGTACTCCATGTTGAGTTAGTTTTGGTTCGTTGGCACAATACTTGGGTAAATTTTCATTGTTGCTGGACGGGCTAAGGAAAAATCCAGCAGCTAAACAAAAACAATGCAGTCAATTGGCTCAAAATGAGTTTTTATGGGATTTGCATATTCTGAATAGCAAAATGAGTGTAAACAAAAGCAGCATCAACAACAACGCGGGGTAGGAACTCAGCTGCAGCTATATTATTGGACATCCCAAGCCCTGCAATGTGCCGCGCTAACTCCCCGACTCCCCGACTCCTACAACTCGGGGCAGCTTTCTAATCGCGCTTATTGCGCTTTTCATACATTTTCCTTTTTTTTTTGTTGTATCTGTTGCTGTTCAACCCGCTTTTGTTGTTACTTCAAATTTACATTTGCATAATTTTCATTTTTATGATACTCGAGGATGCTCTACTTCGTCCTGCTACTCGTTCGCCATGTTTTTCTTAATTGTTTCTTGTTAAAACAAAAAACCGCAATAGCAACGGCAAACAGCAGCAAAAAAAAACAAAAACAACAGTTAAATGCATAGCAAATTTTTGGAACTTGGAAATTTATACACACTTGAAGCGTGGGAGTGAGAACAACCCTAAAAAAAAATTGGCAGCGCTATAAGATCAAAACAAATTAGCAAGTAATTAGTAACAAAATGATACACTAGTTGGGATATAACTCGAATTTTGAGTACACTCAACATAAACTTATTAAGATTTATTTCTGTTCTTCCCAATTTTAGTGTTTTCCTAACTTTACGAACTTCTTTCTTCTTTCAATTTGCCACAACCGCTCATTGTTGAATTACGATGTGGTGTTAAATATCTATTCGTGCTTTCCTTACTCCGTAGTACCAAAGTAAGCTATTGAGACCCTTACTTGTTCCTTCCAGCGGAGGCGCAGTCTATCCCTCACCGGGTTCCCACAACTTTGGCTGGAGCTTTTTATCCACTTCCATTTTTGTATCAATTGATGCCGATGGAAGTTTGTCCGCTTGGCTATATTGATGACGTTGAAAAGTTCCTCGTTCTAACGTATGCGGAATTCGTCATAGAACTTACGAAGTACTGTCCTCTTAAACACCCCAAAAATACTTGCATCCGACCTCTAAACTCGAAAGACTCTTTGTACCATATACCACACTTCATGTATATTTGTACTAGATCTCAAACTCCAAGAATTTTTCTTTCAGATCTCAAAGAATATTTACATCTGCTGTCTTAACACTCGAAATTTGCCCAGCATCCTTGAAAAATTAGAAAAATAAAAAATGTCCCGGCAACTATTGAACTATAGTAACTATCGAATTTCGGTTTGATTCGCGGAGGGCAATGCCCGCAGCTGGTGAAAAGATGATTATTCAAATTAAAAAAACGGAACAGAGTAAAAAAATTAAGAACTAACTTAAGAACTAAGAACTGCAAGCCAAAATTTATACCATTCCCAGGTCCGTCTAGAGAGAGGGAGTTTCTCAGGGTGGTGGTGTAATTATTGCCGTAAAAGATATGCCGGCTTATTTTCCCCACTGGCTTAAATTTTATCTCTACCACCCTGACTATACCCATAGGATCAAGAAGCGAAAACAGTCAGAAGAAGCTATTACAGAGTCTTTACCTCGAAAATTAATATAGACCGTCAGAAAGCTCTCAAAGGAAGATAATAAGGCCTTCTAAAGTTACCTTAATATCCAAATATGATCTGTCCGTCTGTATGAGTGCCTTTATCTCAGAGATATTGGAGCTGTATTTATTCGTATAGATGTGTTTAGATGGATAATTCGTTTGTTTTTGCAGATGCCGGCATATTTTCCACATGGGGTTGGATTTTATCTCTTCCTTCCTGATTGTACCCATAGGATCAAGAAGGGAAAACAGTCAGAAGGAGGTATTACAGATTCTGTATCTCGAAAATTAACATAGACCGTCGGAGAGCTCTCAAAGTAAGATAATTTAGACCTTCCAAAGTTACCTATAGTATGATCTGTCCGTCTGTATGGATGCCTTTATCTCAGATATTGGGGTTGTATTTATTCATATAGATGTGATTCGATGAATAATTCGTTTGTTTTTGCAGATGTCGCAACTAAATTTGATATTCGATTTTTTATAGTATCTAAGCACCAAATATTATCAAAATATGTTGGCTATATTATTTAGCTCGCATAGAACCGATCGGTCAAAAAAAATTTAATTTAACTTGCTTATGAAGATTTTGCAGTTTTTTGGGTTTCATTAACAATATATCGAATTTTATTGTAAAGTGAAGAGTCAGAGTATCCCAAAGTCGGGAGCGGCCGCAGCAATCTAAAATATGTCTCTTAGTACTTGGCAACTTTTAATCCTTCAAAATAATGCATAGAAAATACACGCTGCAGTTCATAAAAGAAAATTTAACCATTAAAAAAAAATATTTTTTCCGCCTCGTTCGAATTGGAAGTGACCTATAGGAATCATGAAAGAGCTACATAAATAGTTCATTAAGAATTATATTTCCAATTGTCTCAAACCTCTTAAACATTTGTGATCGATAGGGTTACTCAAGTTTGGCGCATATTTGTATACTTGGTCTTGGGACCATGTACAGCTTCTTCCAAGGATAATTTTGATCACCATTTTGCAGAGATTACGTGATGCGAAAATATGATCTATTGAGTTGGTAGTGATCTTTTGGAGTCATGAAAAGGCTAAGTAGATCCCTTTAAAAGATTATCAAAACTCTGAAATGTAAACTTTTACGAAGCATCTTCCCATGCTTAGCTCATATGTATTTAGGACTTTGTTAGGATTCTTCCAATGATAATTTGAATCACCATTTTGCAGAGATTATGTGATGCGAAAATATTGTCTATTGAGAGCGACCACGTGTTTGTGAATAAGTTTGGGAAAAAGTTACTATGACCAAAATCGGTCTGTAGACAGTACATTGTATTGTTACTTCAACTCAAACTCTCTCCGAATTTATTCTATTGTTTATACAATAGCTATTCCTGGTAAAACAAATAATAGACTTGATCTTACCCCATATAAGATATATTTTTTCGACACAGATTTAAGGCATTTTTGGGATATTTTCTGAAAAAGTACTAAAATCCGGAAAACTTTAACTAAAAACCGGTAAATTTTTGTTTAGGAAAAAAGCTTTGATATTGAACTTATTAGACGATTACAGTGTTATAGATAAGTTGAATCGATTTTTCTGTTGCTTTTTGTTTTAAATCATAATTGTCTTGTGGCGATGTTTTTTTAAGCAATATTGGATGTTCATTAAAAAAATTTTAAAATTCAACGCATTTGTACTATGATTAACTGGGGTAGTCGTTGGCGCACTGGGCCTTCCAAAAGCGGGATACATGCCGGTTTTCCCGAGCCAGTTGGTCACACTAGTTATCCAAAGTGATAAGGACGACAAAAGTAATCGATTAATCTAGGTCCATCGGCCCGCCTATCTGTATTACCTCTTTCCCAAAAACCAAAATAGCCGGAAAATTCGCAATGAATCTATTGGTCTAATTTTTAATTATATTTATAACAATTTTAAAAATCTTTGTGATGTTAAGGAAGACCCTAGAAAGAGCTCAACAATTTATTAACAAGTACCTTTCTAGTGTTTGGGTTAGTAACTTAAGATATTTAATTTTGTAAATAGTTTCACTTTACCATTTTCGGAAACAAAACCCACATTACGAAAGATTCTTTTTTTTTTTGCACAAAAAATGGGTCATACTTAAAGCATATATAGCACGTAGAATATACAACTAGTATATTCCATCCTCATGTGAAAGTTAATAGACCCCTTAAGAGTGCTATTATAACAACAACAACAACAAGAGGAACAGAACCAGAACAGAAGGAGCAGGAGTAGGAGTAAGAGTAAGAGAGGAGCAACTGCCAAGCTAATAAAAACAGAACATATTTAATGCGCACAATTACTTTGCATACATTATGGCGCATATGGACGGAAAGCCGGACGGACATCCGGACAGGCTTATATACGGGTATGTGTATAAATGAATGTACCATTGTGTGCGAGTGTGTGTGCTAGTGTTTGTTGGTGTTGGAGTTGTGTATGCATGCGCCTAAATGCCTGCCGCTGATTTTGCACATGGTCAAAAGCTGTTTAGTTCAGTTTAGCTTGAGCCAAGTTGAGTTGGGTTTAGCCCAGTTAGTTAGCCATCGCGAAGTGATTGGGTTGAATGTTGCTGTAAGCAGCGCAGTAGCCGTAGAGTATTGTGGAGTAAGTGCGATTGAAGTGGTTTGGCTTGGTATGGAGTGGCTAGTGAAATTCACTGCTGCTTTTTATGACGAGGCACTTGCTCTGGCCAGGGCTCAGCCCAGGCTCTTCTTGTTGCCATTCTTTTTACATAATAAAAGCGTAAACACATTTTCACCATTGACCAAAACATACAAAAACACACACATGCATTTGTGTTGGGGCCATTAGAATGGCGCCTAGAAGCGGGTGATTGCCTAAGTGCTGACCACCCTGCTCCCCCGGTCTCCATACACTACTCTGCCACTTGAAGCATGTGGCGTCACGTTATATAAGTTGTCCTAGAGAGGGTCATATGTGTGTTTTGGCCACTTACGCGTGCCTTGGGCAAATAAAATTGACGTTTTGGGTAGTTTTATGAATTGTTTCAATGCCCATTTACCGGTTGAAGAAGTGTAATGGGTGCATTGCCTTTATTTGCTTGGGTCTCCTGCTCGATATCTCTGTTTGCTCAGTGATAAGTGCCGAAAAGAATCCTAGAATAATGAGCGAAGCAAATGGCAATCATGCCAAAGCCTGTGGCAACCCCCAAAAAAAAATTACCTAAAAGTAAGGAAGCAAAACATTTGCTTCAACTCTCAGGAAGTAAGTGCAAATTCCATTTGAGAAATTTCATCAACTAGTGAACTGGCGATGCCTGGAAATATTTGGTTACTGCTCTGCAAACTTGCAAAAACTTGCTTAATTTTGCAAATAAATTTAAAAGTTTAAGTTGTTGCTAGAAGTATCTTAGCGATGCAAAGGAGCAACGAAAAAAAAAAACAAAATATCTTTCCTTTTTTTTATATGTATATATGAACAACTATCTGTAAATTCGCATTTTTCTAGTTTATATATATGGTACATATACAGATTCCTTATGCCATCCGATATTCACTATATATATGAGTTTGTGTATTGCTGCGTTTTACGCTACTTCAAATTCTTGTTCACTTCACTGTACATGCATTTTTCTACAGGACGACATTGCTCCAGTTGGGGTGCTCTAAATACACACACACATACGTATGTATGTATATAGTAAATATGCGTATATGTGCAGATATATATATACTCGCACATAGAAGATTACCAAAGTCGAAGCTAACATATTTTTAGAGCTACCAAAAGCGCAAGTAAAATGCGAAACTAACAAATTTTCAAGTTTCCAAGGACGAAGATTTGACACTCTCGCTTGGAGATAATGCGCAAAGGCATTCTGAAAAGATTTGTTTATGAAATAAAGACGTTCTTTTTTTAAACTATAGTTCCATGTTACATTGCGTTATGTCTCAGTTGTAATCTAATTCGGCAAGATAATCCTTTCATTTATTGATAAAAGATGATGGCTTTGGAAACAAATCTTAATCATAAAAAGTTGCTGCGTTAAACAAAAAAAAAATCCCACTTTTGACCCAATTTCTAAAGATATTCATCTAAAATCAACGGATGATAAAAGATGTTGGCTTGGATCATTGAAGTCAAAAAAAGACAATCCATTCTACAGCATTTGAAGTTCACATCGAAGATGAAAACATAAGATAAGTTGATGCTATGCCAAAAAATCAACAGATGATTTGTCTTATTGAAGCTAAAATGCCTTTCCAAAGAAATATTTCTCAATGTGTTTTTGAGCAAAATCCGCCTTTTCAGCCAATTTGGCAAGATAATCATCTAAAGCCAACGGATGATAAAAGATGATGGCTTGGAGTGCAAATCACATAGAAACTAGATTATTGAAGTCAAAGACTAGGCAAACCATTATAGAGCATTTCAAATTCAGATCGGCGAAGACAAAAAGAAGATATGTTGATATTGAAGCCAAAAAAAACACCAGATGATTTGTTTTAATGAAGCTAAAAATCCCTCTCCAGAAAATATTTTTTAAAGCGTTTTTGAGGAAAGTCCCCATTTTCATACAATTTGGCAAGATAATCATCTAAAATCGACAGATGATGAAAGATGAAAAAAGAGATGATGGCTTGGTGAGCTTATCTAAACATAAAAATTAGATTATTGAAGTCAAAGACACGACAAACCATTATAAAGCATTTGAAATTCAGATCGGTGATGACAAAAATAAGATAAGCTGAAAAGTCAACAGATTATTTGTCTTAATGTAACTAAAATGCCTTTCCAGAAAAATATTTCTCCGTTTTTTAGCCAATTTGGCAAGATAAACATCTAAAATGAAAGGATGATAAAAGATAATTGGTTTCAGAGATGCTGTGCCAAAAAATCAGCCGATGATTTGTCTTAATAAAGCTTGTGTTATTGCGCAATGTCTCAGTTTTTAGCCAATTTGGCAAGATAATCATCTAAAACCAATGGATGATAAGAGATGAAAAAGATGATGGCTTATAGAGCTAAACAAATACAAATTAGATTATTGAAGTCAAAGACAAGATAAACCATTATAAACCATTTCAAGTTCAGATCGGTGATGAAAAAAAAAAAGGAAAGCAGATGTTGAGCCAAAAATTCACCAGAGTATTTGTCTTAATGAAGCTAAAATACTTCTCCAAAAATTATTTCTCAATGCGTTACTTAGCAAAGTCTCACTTTTTACTCAATTTGGCAAGATAAGCATATATAATTAACGTATGATAAAAGATGATGTCTTCGAATCCAATCTAATCGTAAAAATATGATCATTGAAGTCAAAGACAAGATAAGGTTGTTGTGGGAACAAAACATCTGTAGATGATTTTGTCTAAGTGATATTAAAAAATCTTAGCCAAAAATGTTAATTAAGTTCAGTCACAATTTAAAGCCAATTTGTCAAGGTAATCGTCCTTGCTCAACGGATGATAAACAAAAATTGAGAAACATGATTTTTTGTAGAATTATCTGACAATAATAAGATCAGTTCAACTAATATAAAATACTTGGTGTTCCAAGAAATCTCCAGAAGATAAATATATATCGAGACCCATTGATATGAGGGGGTGGGGAAAGAGAGGACTATCGGAGTTTTCTCAGGGGGACGGTGTAATTACTGTCGTAGGGTCGTGATTCAAGCTGAAGGTGTAATAGAGTGGCCAGTTTTTCTGTTACGGCCCTCTAGGTATCCAAAGATCTTGAAAACATTTTTACCAAGACATTCATCTATACATTATATAGATGATGGGAACTTAGCTAATCAGAAATATCAGATTAGTAGAGAAAAAGCAATGACAAAGTTAAAAAATTTCTTGTTGAATTGGTTTTATGAAATAAAAATTACTTTTTAAAAATAAGTATCCCAAACACATTTTTGACCAAATAATTTTTCCTAAGCAACGGATGATAAAAGATGACGAAATATGTTCGCTGGGAAACTTATCTAATCATAAAATTCAGATCATTAAAGTTCAAGACAAGATATAGTTAAAATTAGAAGACATCGTCTTGTTAGGTATTCAAGGATTTAAATAAAGTTCTTGGCAAGACTTCTTTTGGAGATGTTATCTGACCAAAACTGAAAAATATACAGGCGATTTTCGCTTAATGCAAATAAAATGTCTTTTTAAAACAAAAATTAGCAATTTAGATATTTAAAAATTGTAAAACCACTTTTTAGCAGGAAAATTGTTTAGAAGCGGATGAAAAAAATTATAAGTGGAAGATGATGACAAAAGTCACTTCAAAACAAATGCTGGGATGATAGATATCCAAAAATTGTAAAAGCACTTTTAGAAGTTATGATAAAACATGAAGGAAGATGATAATAAAAGGAATATCACAACTTCACTCAAAGACATAGTTGAATAATCTGAAGATGATTTTTTTAAATTTAAAATAATCTCTATATCGTTTTAAAAATTGGCTTTCAAAAGTTTTCCAAAGATTCCAGAAATATTATGGACATAAACTTTGGAACAAATGATCTTGCATATAATTTTGGTTGAAAACGTTGGGGTATATTTCTATGTAAGACTCAACCCAAAAGAGTGAACCGACTTCTATAAAAGTTAACGTGACATAGTTGAAACTTTATCTCAACTCTTCCTCAACTTTAGAGCAAATGTAGGAATTTACCCGTTTCCACTCTTTATGATTTGCCCTCTGTACAATGAACCCAACTATTTAAGTTTACAAAGTCTCAAAAATATTAACTTATGAATAATGAATTACCCTTCGCATTTTAAGGTATCACTTTTAGAAGAAGTAGGAACCGCAGGATAGTTTCGAAATTTAGTCAAGTTAAAAACTATTTAATTAATGACGAGAAATTTGTAGTTACAAAAAGATAAAGCCGCTGAAATAGCTACGAAAATATTCAAAAGTACAAAAAGCGCCAAGTGATTTGGGTTTTAAACATACTGGTTTTTTCCAATTTTTAATTTAAATAATTGCGTAAATTAATTTTGTTCTGGCATTATGTTTTGTAAGGAAACTTTCTTAATAAATCATACAGGTCTACAAATACTGGGGCTATGACGGTTGTTGGGGAGCTACGGCTCAATATTTTTAGTTATTTGAGGTTATGTACCCGAAAATCGAAATTTTTTTCTATTTTGAGGTTATGCACAGGGTCTGTCTCTCCAGTTACATCGTTAAAGTTATGGCTGTTAGAAGTTAAGATATATATGCCATCGACGTCATTAGCATTTGTTTAAGCCTTTGAGACAATAAATTTTTACTGTGTTTTTCTATTGAAAATTTTCACTTGCGGGTTTAAATTTCTGAATTTTTTGAAAGATTTCATCGTGTTGGATTTTAAATCAAGTTATTCACCTGCGAACAAATAAGCGTTGAAAGGTTGTGCAAAGTTAAAAGCTAAAGCGTGAACGCCCTTTTTGTCAGTAATTCAGGTGAGTCATTCCTTCCAGAATTTTCAGAATTCATAATCATCTCTAACTTCTTCATCATTTCCCAAACATTTAAGGGCTAATGGTTCGAGAAAAAGACATGGATAATGAGAGTCTTTTAGATAATATTTTGTGTCTCTGCTTCTTTGGTCTCTGGCTTAAATATTTGGTTTAAAAAAACTTTTGATCTAACCCCTAACCCCGTTCTGAATTCAAAATCATTTTTGTGAGTTCCTTTCAATTGCATTCAAAATGGTCCAAGCAGTCAGAAGCATACAAAGTGAAAGCCCCTATATAGGTTTAATAAAAAAAATGAGTTTTTGATATCCATAACCGATCAATATTCATCCTAAGTAGCCAAAAATAACCATGAGTTCTTTTAAAATATATTGCAAAATTTCGTCAAAAAATTCCCTCGAAAGAAAGTGAGTTTGGAACTGTGTTCAGAAAATACCAGCCACAAACAAACGAACCGCTCTTAAGAACTTCCGATCTGTCACACCTACAATAAGTCGTTACAAAAATCAGCCCTAACTAACCATATCCGCTGCAAGAGTAAGCTTCTAAAAAATCTTGAGCAAGCTCTGCAAAATAGTGAAGAGAGCGATTGAGAGGGGTTAGCCTGCTGCAGGAAATGCAAGTGAAAAAAGTAGGGGGAAGGGCCGCAAAAAAAAAAGAAAGAAAAACTGTTGCAAGTGCACAAAGTTTTATGCTTCATTGGACGTCGCCGCCGCCGCCACCTCCGACGATGAGAACACACCAAACCCCAACCAACGACAAAGGGTTTGCTGGAATCCTTGGAGCTCGTTTTCTTAACGGAGCACGCGCTCCAAGAACAATCAAATTTTCAACCAGCTGAATTTCTCTTGTTGCTGTTGCCCCCGGGGTGTAATATTCCCACCAAAAAAAAAAACAGAAAAAAAGAATCCCACACGTTGTACTCGATAATGTTGTTGTTATTATTGTTGTTGCAGTGCCACACACACATGTGTGTGTGTGTGTGTGTGAGTGTGTTTGGTTTGTGGCATGCTGCTCTGCTGCTGCTGCTGCTCAAGCTCAAGCACTTTCATAATCGAAATGCCACACAGAGCTCGCCCGATAGCCAAAACTCGAGTATTTGGAAAGTGAGCCATGGCTCAGCTCAATTCAGCTCTGGGCTCGGTTTTTGGCAAGGCATGGCAGCTGTCCCCCTCCACCCGCACCAAGGCACCATTGACTCCCCTGGGGCGCTTTGCACATTAAAGCAATAACAGCACATTTGAAATTTAAAGCGAACTACAGCTTGGAGTACCCCCATTTCCCCTTAGTCCAACCCGCTCCAAATTGCTGCTACTGCCCGCCAGCCCGCACAGACTGTGCTCCATTGTCTAGTCCTGCTCAAGCACACATATGCTTAACGGTTACTTTTGGGGATATCCAGAGAGTACATATATATAAAGTGTATAGACACAAATACATATCGCGTAGCCGGCGGGGTTGGACTGGGGACTGGGCTGGGTGTTGAGTCTTTAGTTTAGTTTTGTGCCTTTCTGTTCCTTAAACGTTTTCCCGCCCAGCTTTTGTGCCTTTGGTTTTGGCTCGGCTCGGTTCGGCTCGGTTCTTTCATTTTTTATTTGCATATTTTAATGCAAATTGTGCAGAATTAATTTAGTGCTGTTTAGTCTGCTGCTTTTCGCCCTTTTCTCTTCCAACATCCGAAATCGTCGCCCCCTTTTTCCGAAAACGCTCAACGTGCGTCTCTGTCTGTGTCCTGCGTCCTGCGTTCTACGTCCTGTGTCTGTTCGTGTCAGTCTGCTCTCTGTGTGTGTTGGTGTGTGTGGGTGACTGGCGGCTGTCTCTCTCTCTTCTCTCCGCCGCCGCTCCTGTCTGTTTCATATGTAAATATTCCAAGTTTCAAGTTATTTTTCCCTTCAAGTTTGTCGTTTTTCTTTATTGTTTATGCTTAAATTGTGTTTGGCTTTTGTGGATCATTCAGACAAGTTGAGCGGCATCCTGGGTTGGGGCCAGCTATATGATTCCTTGAGTAGCATTTTGACTGTGTGTAGTGTGGCCTAGTTTGATGGGAAATGAGAGTGCGAAAAATATTTTATGAGCTCTATTATGTAAACCGAATTTAGTTCTTGGCATTTGCTGCTTCATTCTTTTCGTTTATCCAACTAGCCCCAACCCGGGCAACAATTTTCTTCTTTTTTTTTTTTTATTCTTATGAAATATTTGACGAGCCATTAAAGTGGCTTGATTTTCTTACATATGAAATGAAAATTGACAATATTTTTATGATATTTGCAGAATATATAAATGAAATAGGCGTGTGTTGTTGGCTTAGGGCTATAAAAAGCTAGAACCACTTAAAATTTATGGCTTATTCGTAGGGGGAGTCGGAATAGAGAGATATTAGTTGCTTAGGTGGGAGTCAGTAAGTGTTCACCTATTTTTATTTGAGCAATAAAATAAGTGTGGAAATTGGACGTAATAAAGGGACTGGGTTGAGCGGAAATTTTTCAAATTTTTGCATTTTCTGAAATCAAGATAGTAAAAACGCAAGAGCTTGGATTTGGTAAATAGGGTGTATAAATTTACTTCCACGGTTTTCTAGAGAAAATTGGAAAATTTATTGTGAAAGAACGGACCATGAAGATGTATTGTATACCTCTCTAGCCCTAGATCTACTCTAGTAGTCCAATATCTAAAACAAATTTGATTAGTTGTGATGCTGCTATTCGAGTGACAATGTTCATCGATGGCAGAATGCTCAAGAGTTAATCTTTACTTCTGACGAGAGCGTCTCATTCTGTAACACGTACTCCTTTATCTCGCAGATCCTACAAGTGTTGGAACGCGTCATGCACATTCTGCTCAGACAGGGGCCCGTATCCAAACTACTTGACCCGTTCAGAGGGGATTTGGGGTCTTGCAATTACCACGCTACGTCACTTGACCGGGTGGGTCTGCTTTAATGTCACGTAGTCATTAATATTCGGTAGGGAGATGATTTTCTTTTTACTTATTGTTTCCTTTGGGTGGTCTTCGCTTATACTACGGTTGGACACCGAGAGGGAGAGGTTTCAAAATTGTAAAAATTGGATCACGTAGCTTTAGGTACGGTCCCTAAGTATCGCGAAAGTAAGGGTACTTAGCATATTCAGTCAACATCCTAAGAGAGAGTCCATAATTCGAGACAAAATTGAATTTCGGATGATTCTACTCAAGTGACATCGCTTAACGATAGCAGTATACAAAAGAGGAAACCGTCCTGCTGACTAGACCTTCACCCTCAGCAAGAACGTATTGGAAGGATTCCTCCTTAAACCCTCAAGTCCGACAGGTGTTAGAATCCTAGATCACGGAAATCAAGTAAATTCTTGCCCAGTTGGCAGAATTTTCTTACTTGTTTGTTTGTTCGTATGTCTCACTATGTCATGGAAAAGATAAAAATATGATTTCCTTTATTTCCTGTTGTAGCATAGGGCGTCATAACGATTCGTTAGAAAACAAATTTTTTCAGATTGTAGAGTGGTAGCCTTCATTCTCTAGTTTGGTGATAGGTTTGCTATCTTCGCACCCAAACTTACGTGGGGTGAACAGGCCATCTCTAACCTGATATCAGACGCCAACCAGGGGACTGACTGGCTTCCAGTAAGGCTCCCGGATTTTGATTAGGTCCACAGCTTTGATTTAATGAATCTACGCCTTCTTCACATTTGGGTCCTACAGAATACAGTATCGCTAGCCGAAGAATGAATTGCACCAGAGCGCAAAGTGCTACTAGGAGGCTGAGAGTCGGGTTTACCATTAGGGTATAACTCAGTGGTAGATAATTCGCCTGCATGGAGGGGATTGAAACCTATTATTGGTTTGGCGGCACCGTTCCACGCCAGCGCATCAGTTGCTTCGTTTTAGGGAATATTCTTATATTCCGGGGTCCATATAAGATTTATTAGAAAATTTTTACCCAGTTGGGTTCTTTTCTTGTACCTATTGGAATTATAGATATCAAGGAGTTGTTTAGAATACCGTCTATTGTTCCGCGCTTGCTCATAAGCTGCTTTATTGCCGCGACTTTTCTTATTTCCTGGGATTCATCTATGCGAAACTTAATTCATTCCTAGATAGTTAAGTACGTTCCTGGTTTTCTGAAGCAATTGTAAGTTTATTGCGTACCGACTGGATAACAGTATTACGACGTCTCTGTCTGTCTTCTGGTTAGTTTAAAGTCCACTCATAGATCTGTAGCACATACCTTTCTGCTTCAATATGCTGTGGCTTATGTCTAGAGTTTCCGTTGGTTGCGATTTTACTCCCGCGAATTCCAAGTCGCTGCCTTCCTCAGTCAGAGATCCGCGTGTATACTACGCAATGGTGTGCCTTTTCAAAGGATGTATATCCTCCATCATGGTCAAAATCTTTTTGTTGCCCGCAATGGTACTTAACTCATCTCTTTTTAATAGGATGGAGAGGTGTAATTGCGGCAATTCGTCCGTGTTTCCAGCAGCTATTTACCCCGTTCCCCCGGCTGACATTGGTCGCATTCCTGAATTCACTTGGATCATATTAACTATATGCAGCTGAATTAGTTTCGTAAGGTCTTGCTTTTATAGACACGGCTCTCATACCTTCTTTAGTTCATTATGGACGGAGGTAATCTCCTGGCAAAGTTCTTGCATATGCGCTATCGAGTAAATTATAGAATACTACTACGGTTGTAGCTAAAGTCCTATGCTCCTCAAGGAGATACGTTTGTAGCCTTATTGAGACTGATTCCTACTTCCTTACACCAATCATGTGTAACAATTAATCCTATCTGTAACGTATCATACAGACAGACAGTCACTACCTAATGCGTTGAGGACATTACCGAAGGCATAAGCTTGTCATTGCAGCCCCTTTGTCTGAAGGCCTCCTTCCATGCACAAGAAGGCTCCACAATAGTGGAAATAATGCTGCACCTTGTGGGCAGCCACGAGTAATCTTGATGGTTATGAAAGACTCCAGTTGCCCATTACTTGCTATTGCGTGTTCCTATATTTCTGAAAACAGACGGATACCTCATGGAAAGAACTCTTTATCTTTTAAAGCTATCTTCAATTGATCGATGTTTTCGGCTAATTTGACATGTCTGAAGTAGTATGTTAATAACTGAATTTTTTTCTTTATGTTCTTGGTTTGGTCTCATTGAAAGCACCAGGCTTGACCAACTTACAAGTCACGTCAACAAGTAGAACAACAACAAGGAACTAAACATCGTTAGTTTTTCCCAGAAAGATTAGGTTTGGCGTCTATATTAAAACGTGGTCCCCGGACTCATTGACTACTACTGGCCATGAAAGATTTCAGGATGAATTTTATTATATAACTTAGGAAGTATTGGCTATAACCACCAAAGTTACCAGCTGATTTTAAAATAGAGTGAAGGGGCCTTAGAGTGAAAATACTGGCTCGGGGGAAATTGTACCGGCCCATCTAATAAACCTTCAGCTTGACTCACGACAGTTTGACAGTACACCAGTCATTGAGCAAACTCCGTCCCCGGGGGAAACCCTCCTTTCCCCACTCTCGACGGGTCTGATAACATAGAATGTCTGTGTCGACTTATAAGGTTGACATCTCCAAAAAGCAAGAAATTGTTTTGTACGAAGAAGTTAACTCTAAGATACAGCTTATTTCAAAATATATAATCCCAGCTCTTTTAGCCTAAAAATAGAAATACGAAAAGGCAGTCTCGTCCTGATAATTTTCGTATAATGTTTGTCTTTACTCACAAACTATTTAAATTATAAACGCCTTGACCCCTCAACGTTTCGAAATCAAAATATTTTTGTTTTACCAAAGGTTGTAGTGTGAACCTCCCAACAGATTGAAATTTTTCATGTGTTGACAGGACTATGCTCCTAAAATAACTTCCATAATAGTTGAGTAAATTATGCAGAAACTGTAAAAAGCCAAAACACTCGAAATGTTAAAGGATAATGTATAGGAATTAAGAGAGCAGCGGGTAAGCAGTGTTAAAAGGTGTAACCTTTTTGGTTAACGTATTCCATTCTAATGCGCCTGGGGACACATATTTTAGCACACTGCTACATACATTCTCAAGTTGACACCAGGAGCATACACAAACACGTAGTCGTAGTAGTGGTAGTAGTGGAGTGGACATATTTTAGTAGAAATGTTAGCTGGTTTTAGAGCAGAGGCCGCGAGAATGGTTGGACATGAATATTCATGCGTGCAAAAGGCGACAACCAAGGAGAATTATTACAGTGAATTGCATAAAAAATTTCACTCACGTACAAAGGAAATGAAATGAAATGAATTTCTGAGCCGTCCTTCACTTTGTTCTTGTTATCTGAAGCTGCTGCTGCTGGTACTCCTGCTCCTGCTGCCTAGACTCGTTGTCCTGGCACGTAAGAGGGCAGCAGCTGTGTGAATGGCATTGGGCTTGGAAAGAGCGATGGAGTGCAGAGTACGCGAAATTTATGCTGATCATTCATAATGTCAAATGCTGCATTGCTAGCAAAGCGTTACAGAAGCAGGAGCAGCAGGAAGCTAGGCTCAAGCAGTGGAAGAAATGAATGGTTTAGTCAAGTCATAGGTTAAAGCCAAAAGCAAAAGCTTGACCCAGGTTGACTTCTTTTTTTTGTTGCTGTTAGCTTTATCTGGGAGACAAGTGCATGGAACTGTAAACTGACAATGGCAAGTCAATTTTCAATAAACGATAGATATTATCTAAACATTCTTACAACATTAACACCAAATGGGAGCAATAAACATCAACAGTTAAAAGTTGATGGAAATTTTATCGATTTAATGCGAAACAAATGCCAACCAAATTGTATGTAAAACGCAAAAGCGTCAAGAGACGAAGAGATGCTCCAACCAAACATTGCTTTTGGATTGGTGGCAATGGTGGCAGGGGTGGGGGCACAAGTAGCAATACAAAAAGGAAAATCAATTTCCGCTTTCAAAATAATTCCAAAGCCATACAAAGCTGCATGAACCGAACGAACCGCACTGAACCAAACTGAAAGCTGATGAGCCGAGCGCTGAGCGTCAAGAAAAAGTTGCCATTATCCCCGGGCCAGGAGGTGCAGCCCTCCAAGTGTACCAATCCCCAATACAGAGATAAGAGATATTTGCACAAGAATGGCATTCAGTTGATAAAATCCGATTTGAAAATGAGCGAATGCCGCCGCCGTTTTGCCGCTACCGCGCAGGATTCCAAAGACTTCTCCACAGCGTCTACACAGGATAACTCGCAAATGGCAAAACAAAACACAGCGCGGGAGTTGCTAGAAATCCACTTTTAGGGATTGGTTAGCAGCTCTAGTTGCTTTGCTGTGTATCGTCGTCGTTGTCGTCATTGTCGTTGTCGTCTGCGCGCTGCTTGGCAAGGATAACAATTTTATAAATAAATATTTGTGCGCTTCTTTACTTTATACTATAGAGATACAATTTTCTTCTGCTTTTTTTTTTTTTTGTCTTGTGTCCTTGTTACAGAGGCCAATATCCAGTGCGCTTTTCCCTTTTGCTCTTGACTTAGCTCTGCTGCGCCTTTAAACTCAACTATCTGGCTATAAATCATTGAAAGTTGTCTGCTTGGGGTCTCGGCATTGGGCAATGGGGTGACAATCTCGGCAACCAGCTCAAGGACAAACGACTGCTGTTGTGTCCACGTGCTTTCTCATGTCTCCTGCCTTTTTCAACTACATACATAATACTTTTCTTTTTTTTTTCCAATTTTTTTTTCGTACGCACTTTGCTTGCCGTAAATCTCAACGCAGAGCAAGTGAAGCGCAACGACGGAAGCGTGTCTCAGTCTGATAACCCAATGACTTCCGCTATGGCGTTTAATGCTTTTTAATGAGTTGCCTCAGACCGGTAGAAAGCAAAGGCGCACCAACTACCTCCTCCGACCTCGGGTATACCGGCAAGGGAAAGGGGCAAAGGGCATGCGAAACTTGTGTATGGAGCATGCGAATTTAATCGATTTCATTGTTGTGCCGGACCTATCAACTATGGATAGCATGCGGCACAGGCGCGGCAATGGGATAAGCATAAGTTTGGTAGTTGGGAATGGAGGTGGATGGGATTGGAACTTGGCTCTTGGAGTAATAAATTTGCAGAGGCGTAGCATAAAGCTGCCTTTAACTGAATTACAAGCCAATTTTAATTATACACTTAACAGAATTGTTAACAAAAAAGTGCTTTCCTATCTTATGCGCTTAAAGTTTCGAAATTGGGGGTGGTACGGAAAGTTTTTGCTTGGAAATCGATTTCTTGTTAGCTGCAGCTGTGTTAGATTTAGGAGTTTTGTCAAGATTATCTTTGCTTTTTAAATTTAATTCGCTTACTTAAGTACATACAAGTCGCTTTAATAAGCAAAAGTGCATCCTGATTATTATAGATCCGTTTTAGTTTTAAATCTACTTTTAGCAACATTTGCAGATACTTATAAAATTTTCTTATACTGAAATCAGAAGTTGTTTATCGATAGCAACAAAATGCCGTCTTTTCCCGATTATATTTGTAGAATGTCCTCAAGGGAAATTGGTTTTCTTCTTAAATTGCAGCTATTTCAGATATTTTGTTGATACTATGTCTTCCCATTTTCAAGAAGCTAGTTACATTTGTAAATGTCTTTGAGGAAAATTGGGTTTCCTTTCTAAATTAAAGCTACTTCAGATGATTGTGTCTTCCGATTCTTAAGCTCTTTACATTTGAAGAAATCATTTTTAAAGAAAGTTGACTGCTTCGAATATTGAAGGATTTGTTGGCCGAAACTTAATCTTTCCCCATAGTAAATGTTGTATTCTTTTGGTAAAAGTCTTTAAGATTATAATACTTGTTGAATTTGAGTCTTTCGTAATTGCCTGCCGATTTCATAGCACCAAAAACGCTTTGTTTTCCGATTATCGAGATAGTAACATTAGTAGGGTGTCTTTAAGAGAATTTGATTTTCTTCTTAAATTAAAGGTCTTTTGATTGCTTTGTCTTGCGATTTTTAGGCTCACTATATATGAAAAATTCATTTTACTTGAAACTAGACTGCTTCTAAAATTAAAGGTTTTATTGGTACACCCGAAACTCAATCTTTCCCCTTATTTAGTCTAGTGTACTTTTGACTAAAGTCTTGACGATTATGATGCTTGTTGAGTTTAAGCCTTTCGTTTTCTTCCCATCTCGGAGGATTTAGTGATCACTTTTCTTCATAACGAATGATATTATTTTGGTAAGAGACTTTGAAGTCTTACTCCTCTCTTCTCCTCTCGATTTCTAAGCTCCTTACACTTGTAATTACTTGGAATAATTTTGGTTGCAGTCCCAAATTATTGTATAACGTCAATCTCTCCTATTTCTGCTCTATGCTCCGACTGTGAGCAATATTTTGTACTATAAATAATATCAGGGGGAATAAAAATTAGTTACAAAAATTAAAATTAAAAATTTAGTTAAAATTTAATTTTCATTTTTAAAAAGTATCGCTAGAAATTTCACTAGAAATCTTATCAGCTTTACAAAAGAGCGTTTCCTAAAATTTTTCGGAACAACATCGAAGCCAGAGGACTGGGAACTTTTAAGTTCATTTTCTTGTCACCTTTTAGATATTTCGTAAGAAAACGTTCTTTTGTAAATCTTATAAGATTTTAAAGGCAGCTCTTAGGGATATTATTACCCCTTTTTTCTAGCAGCTTTAGGATAGATATGTCGATAGATATTAGGATAGAACATTAGAATACCACTTCGATAGATACATATTAGGATGCCATGTCGACAGAGCTGTTCATCTTTGTTGGCTATCGACGAATCAAAACCATTTTTGGTATCTTCTTAAGAAGCTCCTCAGGCCGAAAAAAATTATTTAAAATATATCATCAAAGCAAGAGAACTGAGAACTTTGAGGGTATATTTTGAAAATTCACAGTTTTCTTGCCAGTTTGTAGATATTTCGAAAAGTTTTAGAATCGCTTATTATTATATTATTTCCACTTTTTCCTTTCTTTCTGACGGTATTAGGATACCTAGTGGATAGATAGACATAAGGATAGAATATTAGGATATTAAGTCGATAGCGCTGTTCATTTTTGTAGGCTATCAAAGAAGCGACCCAAATTTCGGTCTCCTTATAAGATACAAGCGCTGCTCAGGCAGACCATAAACCATCGACCACAACAAGTATTAATCGGAAGAATTAACGTCAGGTGAGTGGGGTAGGACATTCCAATTGTTTCAAAATAGGTTTTGAACGAACCTGCCCCAACATGTCTAAGAGCATTATCATCTTGAAGAATTATTTTGTCATATCGTAGTGATGGGTTCTATCGCCATATTTCAGCAATTTCTATACCGGGTTTTAGGTTATTGACATATTTCGTTCATCAAACGTTCAATATACTCTCGGATCCAGTTTCTATAAAAATTATTTTCTTTGTTTTTAAATAATTTGAAACGATTTTAAACGACATATTTCATTTTCAATGCACGACTAAGTTCTTTTTGAGATTAGAGCGATTTTGTTTCTTATAAAATTTATAGTCCCATGTCTTGGTGCCGTTCTAGTCCTCCCACTGCGTAACTTGTCTTTCAGGTCCTGCTTACCGCTTTTAAACTTTTAAAGCATTCCCGACTACACCTCAGTAGCCTCGAAAGCTAATTGATTTGCCTTAGCTCTACTTAAAAGCTCCCTTCACCAATCCAAAGTCTTCGCAACGAACTAATACTTGAAAAAATTGAGAAAACTATTTCAAAGTTTTTGTCAAATTAAACGTACGTTGAAATATGGAATACAGTCGATGTCGTCTGTTTACTAAAATGTTTCCAGAATACCAGAAGGGGCCGACCTATATTTCGGCCTAACCTAGAGTTATAATCGACTTTAACCTGCCTTGTTAAATCGGCAAGTCACAATCAAAAATTAAATCCAGAAATTTAGTTTCGATTGCTGAGTACTTTTTCGTGGGAAAGTTTGAAACAGAATTCATGTGAAACGGACATTAAAATATTAAATATTTATACAGTGAGCGTGGTAAGTTTACTTTCGTTTTTCCAGGAAAAAAAATATTTGAACGTTTGAGAAAACTATTTCAAAGTTTTTTATTAAAAACAGAGAATGGGATGATTTAGATGTGGGTCCAAGTTTGAGTCGACGACACCCAGTCTCATTAAATCCGGAACAGTTTCGATTGCTGATGGCTTTTTGGGGTGAATTATTTAAGCAAGACTTGACAGACAGTTTGAAATAGAATTCAAGTGAAACGGTCGTTAAAATATTAAATATTTATACAGTGAGTATGGTAAGTTTACTTTAATTTTTCCACGAAAAAGATAATAGTAACATTTGAGAAAACTATTTCAAAGTAAACTTTAACGTTCAAATATCAAATGCAGTAAATGTCATATCCATTATGCTTTTTTCCGAGTATGGACAGCTGTTACCATGGGACGACCTAGATGTTGGTTCAAGCTTGATTTATAAACGACGACAAGCTGCCTCTTTTAATAGGAAAGTCAGAATCAGAAATTAAATGCGGAACAGTTTCGATAGCTGAGTGCTTTATGGGAAGAAACTTTTAAGCAAGTCTTGACAGAAAGTTTGAAACTGAATTCATGTGAAATGGACTTTAAAATATGAAACATTTGTACAGTGATTGTCTAAAGTTTACTTTCACTTTTGCACTCCTGGGCATAGCTGGTCTTCAATGAACTTTTCCAATGAAATGAACCTGAGCTAGACGTCAGTTCAAGCTTCACGAGAAGCGTATTTTAAACGTCTTTTGAACGTTTACGCATTTTTCCACGAAATCTTACCCTCAAAAATTAGTCAATTGTTGAAGCAAGACATGTCAGAAAGTTTGAAACAGGAATTAAGTAAAACCGACGATAAAATATGAAATATTTCACAATATAGTGGTTACGCTAATTTTTCTTTGAAGAAAATTATGTGAACGTTTGAGAAAACTATTTTAAAGTTTCTTTCAAGGTTTTAATATTATATACTGAGTATGGATACAGTGGCTTGTACCAAAAGACCAGAATGGGATGAACTAACTTGTGTTATAATCGACAACAAGTTGCATCATTAAATCGATAATCGATAAATATCGGAATCCGGAATCTAGTTTCGTCTGTTGATGATTTTTGGGTATGAAACGTTTTAAGCCAGATTTCACGAGAAAGTTTCCAATGAAATGACCCTGAGCTAGACGTCGGCTCAAGCTTCTTAAGCATCTTTCGAGCGCCTACGCATTTTTCGAGGAAATACTGCCTCTCCAAAATTAAATCAATTGTTACTATTCTAATGGGCAGTGAATATAAAAGTGAGATACCCCACGCCCAACCATAGTTACTCAACGAACCATCTATTTACATTCAATCACTGCACTTTTATTTCATTTAAAAACTTATTTAGCTGCCTAATGGGGTAAAACCTTTTCCAAAAGACCCCCTCCAATGCTTACGTCACTGTGTACCTGTGTACCTCTATATATAGTAAGTGCTGCGACCTTTCTAGCTCAAAACTTCTCTCCCTCGGTCCGTCCGAAACATATCCCTACACATTGATGTGCTCTGGCTGTCAGTGGCTTTGGCCTCTGATGTCTTTTACATTGGACTTAAATCGCTTTTGGACGACAGTTTAGAATTCGATTCCATTCGATTGCCGTGCAACCAAGCAACAACCAAACAACGTTGTGAGCCGACCGACCAGGCGACCGGGTTCTCGAACTGATTACTTATGCCGGTCAGGTAAATCTTGTAAAAATTGTACCGTCTGTTGGTCTGGGGAGTAGGGAGAGACAAAGCTTTTTCTTTTCACTACTGTGTCGGTTTTTTTTTTGTTTCTCGTTTTTTTTTGTGTAAAGGCAAGGACAAAATTGAGAATGCCTGACTGCCGTTTTGCCTTTGTCATTGGACTTTAAAGGTCCTTACACAATTTAAGTAACTTTAATTTGTTTGGTCATTGCCTCAGATTTGTCTTTGGCTTCTTCATTCTCCATTTAGCATTTAGCAGCATCCTAGCAGCATTTCTAGAGCCATTGGCGGTCATCATTTTCGGGTCTGCCTGTCGTCTTGGTGCTTTCCGTGCCGCGCATTGACAAATGACGGCCCAAGGCTAAAGGTCGTTGTTGGGTTTGCCCCAATGCCCATTTTCCGGGCGGTTTTTCGTCCTTCTTCTATTTTTTTGTTGGGGTTTTGTGGGGCGCACATTTTACACGTTTTTGCTCTGTTCAGTGTTTTTATTATTTGTTTATGCCAACTTGTCCGGCGGTCTATTGAAAAATCTCTCTAGGATTTTGCTCTATGCATGCCCAGCTCAGTGGTCAAACACAAAAACACCAACACCAAGCCAGTAAAAACAACAACAAAAACAGGCAGAACCAGAACCTTCCTTATAGAATGAAACAAGACAAAATGATAAACAAGCTAAAGCAAATGGCGTACACGGTCATGTCCTTAACAAATTGCGTACAATATTTTTGTTTCATCAACAGTGTCCAATCGTCCACATTCATGTCCACGTCCACATCCGCATGTATATACCACACTCTGCCGTCTCGTTCACATCCTTGTCGTTTGAGTCCCGGTCGTCCTCGTCCTCGTTCTCGTCCTGGTTGTCGTCAATGCCCTGGGGCTGTTGGCAACTTTATTGCATTATTGAAAAACTTGTCAAAATATTTTGAATGTGTGAAAAAGACGCAAGTCTTATTAAATTTTCAAGCTCATTTTTCTTCTCCAGGACTCTCTCTCCTTCTCGCTCACTCTCTACACAAACTTGTTATTTAATTTAGAAAAAAATATATTTTCAATTTCTTTAAAATATTGATTGGAATTTACCTTGATTTACGTTGCCAGCTGCAGCAGCAGCTGCGACAAATCCTTCTCAGCATATCCTGCTCACTTTTATTAACAGCCACTACTGTACATATATATACTGTACATATACATGTGACATGTACATATGTATATGTATATATGCAACTTATGTATTTAGTATTATGTAATTAATAAATAATTTGTATAAATAGTTTGCACAATGAATTTCACATTTGTTGTAAACGTTGCACGCGTTTTAATCAAACAAATTCTCATAAGCTTTAATTAAAATTCCTGTTGATGATATTTTTGTGTCATAGTTACAATCTTATGTGGCCAGGACCAGGATACCAGACCAGATACCAGCTACCAGATACTTTATTGCAATATATAATTTACGTGCTGCGCAACCTGAAATGGGAGAAAACAAAGAATAAATATGAATTATTTTTATTACAGTCAAGCTTGTCTATGACAAAAATGTCTAAATTGGACGAATCTTCTTAAGGTATTATGAGTTGGTTTTGTTTTCTTATTGCGAGTTATGTTTTTGAGGGGGCTACGAAAGATGTTCGGGAAGAAAGAGTTTTGTAATTTTTGTTTTCGGAGGAATTTTTATTTCTTTTGAAGCTGGAAGCATATGGAAGGGGGGCTAGACAAATACACTGCATTGCAACAACTGAATAAGAAGCATATGATTATGTGGATGTATATTTTAGGGATTTTATGCCTATTCTTTGTGAATTGAAAAGCAGAACAAAAATTTTAAAATGCGTGATGGATTGATGGCATTTTTGGCCTAAAAATATCAAATTTGTTGAAACTTTCGTAGAGGATTTTTCCTTAAACCAGTTTAACTGTTTTAAAAGCAGGGTCCTTGTTTGAACAACTGTCTGGAAGGTTCGGAGCCAGTAGTCCATATGAATGGTCCATTAAAGAAATAGTTGAGAAAAA
Source organism: Chymomyza amoena (assembly GCA_037043745.1). Lineage (NCBI taxonomy): Eukaryota > Metazoa > Arthropoda > Insecta > Diptera > Drosophilidae > Chymomyza > Chymomyza amoena. The sequence continues at coordinate 85,400 of JBAMAX010000090.1, forward strand.
TTAGGAAATACTTTTTATTGTAACAGACGTTGTCTTGCCCGAACTTTTTGAATACTCTAAAAGTGAATAAACATTGGAAGATTCTGTAGTAAGCTTGTCTGGAAAAATATAAGATTTTTAGATTAGTTTGCAGCCCGATTCAAACTTGCACCATTATTAGTCGAATATCGCGCTTCACGGGTCTATCTTGACCGAATTCTTTCACGTTCATTGCGATCTTAGCTTTCCTGGGCAGTACGATTAGATTGATAATTAATTTAACTCGTTGCATTTCTTCCAAAAAACCTTCGTATTGACAACCTCTAACACACGCAAAAATTAAAACAAAAAACATTAAAAACACCCGTAACACGTAAAACGTAAGTTTCTTTTACAATATATATGACAAAAACAATTAACTAAAAAATAATAGTTAATCTGACAATATACACTATAAAAAAAATACTACAAAATTTGTCCAAAAAATAAAAAAAAATGTTAGGGGTGGCAACCCTAATCACTTAGGGGTATGAAAATTAGATATTGACCGATTTTCAGACCTACCCAATCGGCACACAATTTCATGAGAATCGGTCCAGACGATTCGGAGGAGTTTGGTAAAAATTAAAAATAAATGTTATGGGTGGCAACCCTGGGTATAAAAAATAGACGTTGGCCGATTCTCAGACCTACCTAATAGGCACAGAAAATTTTATGAGAATCGGTCCAGCCGTTTCGGAGGAGTATGGTAACTAACATTGTGATACGATAATTTTATATATAAGATTCAAAATTCTATTTAAATACTAAATTGATTAATTTAATATTTTTAATACCATATTAAAAGTATAAGATGAATTAAATGGAATATATGATTTTTTTAATTGTATTTTCAGTATGAATAAAGGAGTTAATCGTTTGGTAAGTGAAGAAAATATTAATCCGAAATCAGCTTTAAATTATTTAATTTTTATTTTTTATGGTTTTCATTTGACTTTAAAATTTCGAAAAACTCAAAAGTGCAGTTAGTCGATATGGCATTTGAGATATTCATGTTCTCTATATATAGGTTTTCATATCTACCTCTGCATAATATTACCTCGATTTGTCATTGACCATTTTCTTTTCAATCAGTTCAAAATCTTTTTTTTTCCGACTTTTTCCAAAAAACATCTCAGGCAACAGAAACTAGCAGACATGAAATTCCATCGATGGAAATTATTGTCTTCTTTTAAGATCAAAGACTTTCTCTTGGCAAAAAAGAAAGAATTTTCGACTTCGGTAGCGACTTGGTTTTTGCTTTCTTCAGTGCGTCCCAACGTCAGATTTTATATCTATATATTAATAAAATATTTTTTACAAAATCATCGTAAAATATGTCTTAAATGTAGAAGACTCTTTTTTGGGACGCTTCTTCCTTTTTTTATCGTTATTGATTGCATAATGTTACCAAAATTCAAAGAAATTATTAAGTTATTTGAAATCTATAATAATCCAATAAATTTTATGTCTCTTAACTCTGATTAATTTAAAATTCGAGTCGTTTCTAGCATTTATTTGGTATGATAAAGGTATTTATCATAACTTTGGTAAGACGTCTTTAAAGTGTTATCCTTAAAAAGGTTATTTAGTTCGTTGTTGGTTGCGTGACGTTACCAAATTATGATTAAGATATTTGAAATCTGTAAAACGAAAAACACTAAGTATTCTATAATTAATAAAGCTGTCTAAGCTTTATAATAATTTAAATCAGTCTATAATAGATGTGCTCTAAATTCCTAGATTAAAGAAGCATTTTAAGCGTATTTTTAATTTTAAAATTTATGGTTGTTCATATAGTGAGTCTTTTACGGCTTCCCTTCAAACCAAACTATTTGTTCAGTCTTTACATATAGGGTTAGGAAATGTTAAGATGATCCCTCCAAACAATCCGCTCATAATTGCCATAAGAATGTAATTGCAATTAGAGTAATCATTCTGCTCTTCATTCCTAAAATTGAAAAAATTATTTAGATTTTTGGCCAGTAATCAATGCATATTAATTTTATGTTGATTCCTTTTCCAAAGGATTAGTGACCTTTAAGTTCCATGACTTTAACTTAAAAATCTTTTCCTTAATAAGATGATTTTTTCAGATGATGTAATCAGTCAATCGCTTCAAAAGTTTAATCATTATCAACAGAAGTCTGCAATTTTTATGCTCAGGTTTCCTAGGTTAGGTTAGGTTACACCGGCTGAACCCAGGGAGAGTCACATATAGACTGCATAGTCCTTAGTGGAATCTGGTTTTCTAAGATTATGAAGATATTTTCGTCATCTGACTAGTACTTAAAGTCTTATTTTACTACTTGTCTTTCCAGCTAAGCTTCCGTTCCTTCTAGCGGCCTCGATAGCCTAGCGGCATTGCACTAGACTATCATCCCAGAGGTTGTGGGTTCGAGTACCACGTTAAACATGGTCCTGCACTTTCCACATTTCCTATTTCCCTAACTTTTTCTGTCTTTTCTACATCCTTATCACTTACTTCCATTATCGGTATCACAAACGGCCTGTTCTTGGCCTAAGTGCCGCCTTAACCAACCTACCTAACCTACAGTTCTTTCTCATATTATTGTATCCATGTTCAAAAACGAATCTTTTCTTTCTTAAAACAAGGAAGTAGAGTTAAGAGTACTATTTTGTGTTGAAACACCAAAAGTGATAATTAAAACATTGATAAAATAAAAAAAAAATTTTCCAGCCAGCAAAGTTTGTAAAACGAGTCATCTCTAGGTTGTCTTTCCAAGTAGCAGTAAGGAACTTTATTTACTCTTGCTTGGTTGTAAGAGCAACATTCCAACATAAAATTTAAAAAATGTCCCACTTGTGCCCAAAGTCAGGTGAATTTCCTGGGCAGTCGAGAATTTTAAGTTTGTAAAACTCGAAAAATTAACATAAAGAAGATGATGGTAAAAACAATTCTAAAGATTTTAGAATGCCAAGAGAGTCGTTATATGTATGTTCGTCCGAACGCCTAGAGCAACCAAACTTTAGGTACATTTCGTTTTTCACCGGAAATAAGTTTTCAAACATTTTTTGAGATTACTTTGTAAATTATTGTTTGTAGCCATTTTTGGAATTCTGATGTATTTTTGAGTTCGCAAACACTGTACTAAATTTTAACCTTATCGGCTAGTATTTCATATAGCGCCTATAAGACAAAAAAAAAAATGTGTACTGATTGAAGATTCGCCATATTTTTATTTAGATTAGGCAATGTCACAAATTCAAATATGCTCTGTCTAGGAATTCGATGTCGACTCGAGTCCTTCGAACCGTTTTCTATTTAAAGTTTAGTTTTTGAAGATTTGTGATAAGAAAAGTCAATAACATCAGTCAAGCATTTTGCGATAGAGTTCAGAATAAAAAGTTACTCGAGACTCTATGCTCCATTGGTAGTCATGGATAGCAGAAGAAGAAGATAATAAATAATATCTGTTAGGCATGATTTGCTATACTCGTATTGCTTCATTATGTCATAACTTCGAGAGAAATTTAGAAATAGAATAAAAAATATATGAGCGTAGACAAAGAAAGGACTCTGATTGCTCTGCATATAGGCTCGCTTTAGTGACGTCACAAACGGTCATCTGTCAAGGTAGCACAAAATATCTATAAGCTTTTTGAAACCAATCAATTGCTCCAGGGACATAAATTCACTTCTTAGACAGCTACCAAAAATATTTTTCTTTATGATAAAGTTCCACTGCATCAAAATGATATTCTATATTCTACAAATTTCTTACCAAAACTCAACGCTTTGTGGCAGCTTCAATTATTTTGTTTTCAATTATTTGTTACTAATTGTCTAACTGATATCTGATGCTCTATAATTCGGTGCCTTCAAGTCAAATTATTTTGAGATACATTCAGGAGCAGACAGTAACCAGAGCGGTTGTCATGACCAAAAGCCCCCAAAAGTCCATGGAAATACACATACATATATATTTATAACGCACACCAACAAGTTAAGCACTTCATATAATACTTTTTATTTCAACAAATAATGATGCTGAAAATAATACCTACACATTGATGAAATTTAATATGTTGAGAAAAGCTCAATTTGCGCATTCTGCTACTAACTAACCAACAACCTGAATCCAAACGACCTGACTCCATGCCCCACATCCCAGTCAGAACGCAAGCCACAGAGCAGCAGCGTCCAACCAAGAGAGACCAGCCAGCATCCAAATGAAGCTTGCCACCAATTCGAATGAACCAACCAACAACCCAACAAACAACTGTGCAACATGCCAAGAGAACTGGCAACATTTATGTTATATATAGCGCATCGAATTTCCAATTAAACACACAAATTCTAATTGTATCTATGTGTGTGTGTGTGTATCTGTGTGTGGATAGCTGTCTCTGTGTGTGTGCGTGTGAGTATCTGTGTGTGTTTGAGTGCGGCATTCATAGTAAATTATTTTGAGGTAATTATTTCGCACATTGCGTATATTGTTTTATATAACAATTATGTTTGATTATGCGCTGTCATTAATTTCTTGTTCAGCTTTTATCAATTTTTGTTTGTTTCAACATAATTATTTATTTTTTTATTTTTATTCGTGTTTTTTTTTAATGTGTTTTTGTCGAGTATTTTGATACGCTACAAAAGGAGTTAAAGGGCATATCGAAAAGTATCAAGTTCTTTGCATTTATGTAGGCCCAGGCCTGTCGTGGAGATGAGGAAGGGAGAGGCGGTTTCCTCCGGGCCCGGACTTTTAGTGTCGTGCTGTCATAAGTTCTTAATACAGTAGTGCTGGAGAAACGTAAATGTTGACCAACATGGATATTTTTTAACTTCGATACAACAAAGTTTTGATACAAACTTTACATGTGACAAAGGCATCCCTTATGAACTTTGAGCAGCCCAATCCCAAGTCCAAAAAACTCTTTACACATGGTTTATGGATAACCAACAAAAAAATCCCACAAATCAAGATAATTTCGATATTATCTAAGAACCATTAGATCGCACTTTTTTGGACTTCGGATTAAGATGCCCAAAATTCATAGGGGGTGTCTCTGTTAGATGTAAAGTTTACACTACTTTTTTTGAGATCCTATTGGCTATAACAAAAAATATTCAGTGCCAGATACAGAATTAAAAAATTCCAGTCTCATAATCTTTAAATTAATTTGAGATCCATTTTATTATAGATATTGAATAAAATCATGTCAACGTTTTTTGATTTAAGCGAACTCCGCTTGACGATTACCAGATTGTCAGATTTCCTAAACATGCACTCGCTTTCTTCGGATGTTTCAGGAATTCAAAAACATTTTTCGATAGTCGAAATAAAAATATCGATGATCAGAAAAAAATAAAAAATTTCGAGACTACATGGAAGTTACTTCCAGCACTACTCTACAGCCCTTTGTATAGCTAATCCGTCTATATGAACGCCGAAATTTCAGAGAGACCATGAGCTAGTATGACGAAAATTTTACAACTGATTCGAATTTTCCTGTAGTACACCCCTATGGGTCTTACGACAGCCCTTATTTTAATTTACCGGTTAAACACTGATCATGACCTGTGTATTGAAAAATCAGATAAACAATAAATAGAAATGAAATTACATGAAATGTCTGTACGAGCCAGCGCCACCAAAATTTGGCAAATATTTTTATATAGGGTGGGTCATCCGCATATTTTTTTTTGTAAATTTTATTTATATATTTTTCAACAAAATACGGCAAATGTATATACCAAATGCAAGTTTGAAACTATGTATTTATTTATGTACGAAAAATGACCGCCATATCGAAATTTTCGATGACTTTATTTTGTGATGAAAACGCAACGGGCTGTTCTTCCATCAATTGAATGATTAATCTACACTAATAATGGTCCGTAGGCGTCTTATAAAACTTGTAAACGTGCAAAATTCAAGAAAGTGAAATTTTAGCAAATGATGCACTGCAGGGGAAATTATCGATTTAGCGGAACGAAATTAAATTCGTCTAAAATAATTAAAATATATTGAAAAGAATATTTTCCCGAAAAAGTAAAGGTAAAGCGACGAAAGGGGAACTTCTTTTCAACAATTATTTTTGTTTTAAATTCGCTTTTTCTCAACTTATTCTTGCTATTGTTCTCCTAAACATTTAATATTCGAGTCAAACTCTTTTATATTTATAAGTATATTTATAATTTCTCGGTTGTAAAGATATTATATCTTAATATATGTGCCCATAGCGGATATGGCTGTTTTCGTCGAATCCTCAAAATGATTCTGGAACATGAGACACTTAGGTGATTTGGGATGTCCTACAGTTATTTTGATCCTCCTCCACAATCCCTCTCTTCAATTCCTTTTCTCCCCTCCTTTTAATTAGGCAACACAATGGACCTCAAGGTCACAGTCACTTGTGAGCTGCCTTCACAACATAACCTAACCTTAACTCAGATTGAATAAAAAGCTTAAGTCAATATTATTATATTTTTTAAAATTTTTATTTTTTAGTTTAAAAATAAACTGTTTCTTATACTTATATCCAGTGCAGTTACTTTATTTCTATTTCTCGGTCACTTAACGAAAATCTCTCTAAACTTAACTTGTCATTAAGAATTTATTTTTATCAACAGCAGCCCAAAAGCAAACGCTCTTCTGTTGAAAGAAAAACCCTGAAAGATTTTTCTCGGCATGCCACACCGAAAATTCTGTCCACCTGCTGACTAACATGGTGTCTATAAAGTACAAAACAGTGTCTCTAAAGTAAAGCAGTGGCGAGTCTTGACGGGAGAAATATATTTTAAAAAATAAAAATTTTCACGGATAAAAGCAGGCTTATTTTTCTACAGAGGTTGAAGTAATTAAGGCGAATAGAAGTTAATAAAAATTTCTAACACAATTTCGTACTGAAAAAAATTAACAAAAAATCTCAATTTTGGTAATTTTCACTTGATATTTTTGAAAATAATATTAATCGCTCCAAAGCTTTTGTTTTCCAGCTGATTCAACATATGTTTTGTTCGAAAGCTCACAGCTGATCAAATATTTATCATGAAAAAGCTAAACGGCTTTTAGAGATCATCTCAGAAAGTTTTTCTTAATTCGCAAAAATAAAAAATTTCAAAATTTGTAGAGGTGAAGTTTCTCTTTTCGGGTTTCAGATTGACCGTTTGTCCCACTGTGCGATGGCGCGTCGATGTACCCGGCGACTCATGAGTAAAATTGAGTACTTTTGAACTAGACAATTGTGTCCGAATTATGAGTGTTTTACTCAACCCAAAAATATATTTTTATTATTATATATTATATTATTGTAGTTGAGCCCGTCCGGTCGCTTTTTAATTTCTATTGATTGAGTGAAACCTAATTTTTTTTTAAGTTATTGCTTGTGATTTGAATAAAATTTTCTTTTATTCTCTGGTTAAAGGTAATTATGATATGGGAATCTTGCTTCTTTAACGAAACTCTATAAATTTGCAAAAATAATTAAAGCAAAATTCTTGCTTGAGATTTTAATTTATTTTATTCATATTCATGAATTAAGTTTTCATATTTGTAAAAATTTTATAAAATATATACATAGGTAGTGTTCAGTGACATTTTTTAGGATTCCGGCCATAGGAACTATTTTTTTCCCCGTTATGAGTTTAATCGTAATATGTTTTTTTATAAAATACATGTAGGTAGTATTCAGCTATTAGGGAAATCCGATTTATAGGAACTTTCTTTTATTCTCCTGTTATGGGTATTATTATGATATAGGAATCTACTTTCATAAACGAAACTCCCCTATCGAATTCTTTGTTTTGAGAGATATTCAAAATTTGCAAAATTCTTACTTGAGATATTAATTAATTCTATTAATTTTTAAGGATAGGGTATACGTAATTGTAAAAATTGTATAAAATACAATATAAATATATACAAATTTTATAAAATATATATTTTCAGTTATTGCGGGATACGGCTTTAGGAACTGTCTTATTTTCCGGTTATGAGTACAATCGTAGTATAGGCATCTTTTTCTTTGCCAAAGTCCTCTATTGATTGAGATAAAAATTTTGCAATATTATTGCTTGAGATTTTAATTAATTCTATATATTATTCTTATTTATCAAAATGTTTTAAAATGCATGTAGCAAGCACAATTTAGCAAAATGATTACTTGAGATTTTAATTAATTCTATTTTTTCAGAGATTAGGTGTACTTATTTATAAAAATTTTATAAAAAACATGTAGATAGTCTCCAGTTATTGAGGGATTCCGGCTATAGGAATTATTTTTTATCCTCCGGTTATGGCTATTATTATATCATTCCAAGCGCGTTTTCTGAAATTTTCTTAGTCCTAAATACCTAAATTTTCATCGTGAATTCCTCCCAATTCATTATCTTTAAAGAGTGCATAATAATTCACTGTAGCTTAACGCCTTGAGTGATAGGTTTATCGCAATCGGTTGGGCTTTATGTAGGTAATTTATTTTTTTTTTTTTTTAGCTGCCGCCGCTCTTTGAATTGGTTTGATTTAATTTTCCGCCCATAGAGCTGGCCAACTTGTTGTGTGTGTATTTGCTTTAGTTTGGCGTGTAATTGAAATGTGTAGGCTAATTAGAGAAAGGCTTGCGGCTGAATTTATAGGCAAGAGAGCGGGGGGAGAGCGTGGGAGGTAGTGTGGCATGTGGCGTGGGGCAGCGTAAAAGGCGAATTGTCTGTATCTCAGCGCAAATATGCCGCAAACAAACACACAGATACAAACACTCGCACACACACAGATACAAAACATGGCAGCTGTGCGTCTGTGTGAGTGTGTGTATGTATCTGTGTGTGTATTTCGATTTGTATGCCTTTGGTGTTGTTTTTGTCAGAATGTCAACCGCTAAAATGCGTGCGGCTGTGTGTGTGTGTGGGTGGTGTTTGTATGAGTGTTGTATGTAAGTGTGTAGTATATATATATTATGTGAAAATGCGCATGTGGTTGGATTTGTAGGTTGGGTAATATATAAATGTCGCAGTCAATAATACAAGAGACAAAAACAGTTGCAAACAAACACAGGCATTTTAAAATATCCAAATAGAAGAAGTTTATGCCCCAGTTTTAAAGCGATTTTAAAATACGAAACTCGTGAGTTTCTCAATTTGTGAAAAGATAAAAACTTTGCCCTGCTCGGGAAAAGGAAAGCGAATATTTATGGAGATTTGTTTTTAAAATGTATGTTGGGTGTGATTTGAAATCGAATGTTTTGTTACAAGAGAGATTTAAACAAATAGGTATAAAGAAGTACGCATTTTAGTACCCCAAGACATTATCAAGTAACTTATAAAATTCATCACTAAGTTCAGATACTTTTAAAATTTACTTCCTTTTAGGGGCACTAGCAAGAGAAAAGTGGAAAATATAGTAAAAGCTTCACCGGAGCTCTGCAAAAAAATCCAATCCAACGCATTTATCATCTTTACAAGTAACTTCCAAATAGCAGCTCCACTTCTTCCAGTTTTCAATAAAAATTTATGAGAAAGCAAAATCAGCCTTGTGAAAAAACTATTTTTAGATTCAAGTTTCTTCTTGTGAAACCGTTTCATTGAGTGAATTTTACAAAACCATCGCCCAATTCGTTATCATCGAAGATTTATTAAGGATTTAAGTAAATTTCCTCGAAAAGCATTTCACTTTAGCTTTCCTAACTCAAATCGTTCTTGTACATTTAATCTCACTTAATGTACATGCTAATATCTAAAGCAAGAAAAAAATATCTGAATTATACCAAATTACAAATCATATTTAAAAAAATCCCACAAAAGTTGCTCTTCGTCGAATCGACGACGACGCGTATGCAATTGTCAGTAGCTTAGATTTGACTAAAAAAAAGTTGTGCAAAACACAAAAAAATGTTCGTCGTCGATTCGGCGAAGCATATCTTGTCATCAAGTGCTAAACGATTCGTCCATGACGATGAAACTTACATCAATAGTGGTGTTGTTAATAAGTTTTTCATCAAAACTAAATGTTTCATCTAGTTTGAAACCGAATATTTTGTTACAATAGAAATTTAAACAAATCGACCAAATATGTTTGAAAAAGTACGTATATTAGTACGCCAAGAACCGATGAAAAAAAATCGTAACTTTTTCACCAAATGAGATACTTTTTCAAATAATTTAACGCAAATGCCCATTTAAAGCCATAAACAAACAAAAAATTTGTGAATTGCAAAATTACTCAGTGTAAACAAAAAATCACACAAAAGTTGCCCCTCGTCGAATCGACGACGACATTTGGCCTAGTCACCTACACAAATGCAATTGTTAACAGCGTAGCTACGCCAAAAATTTATTAAAAATAAGCGCGAAACAAAAAAAAAAATGTTCGTCGTCGATTCGACGAAGCTTATTCTGCCATCCGTGCTACAAAATACGTCCCTGAAGATAAGACTTTAAACGCCAATAGTTGTGTTGTGAATATATCCTTTAAAAAATTCTAAATTTTTATGAAGTCCAGGATCTGGTTCTTATGATTCCAATGAGCTGAACAATATTAGTCAGGATTTTAAAATTTTGTATAAATATTTTCTTTTTTCTCGAATATTTATTTTGGAAATCAACCCTTGATTTTATGGGTTATAATCCAACATTAATGAAAAGTAAGTCACTATACACCTAAAAACCTTTTGTGTGGTATCATTTAGATTACTCTATATATATACAATATTTAAAAAAAAAAAAAAAATCAAGTAGACTCTATGATATGACACGCCTTCTGAGGTCGTTTGGATGAAGGCGTTTTAGGCGTCTTCTTGGTCTATGACCGGCCAGGGCACATGCAAGCGAGTTCGGATGGTTCCTTATGCGATCAGCGTAACGGTCGCTAAGTTTATTCAATACATAACCCACATAGGGAATGCCTCGATCCTTGTGGGTTTCGATTTCGGATATACCACGGGGCATCTGCAATTTTGCGCAAAGTTTTGTTTGTAAAATTTGGATTTTTTTAATATTTGACTTGGCAGCTGTTCCCCAGATTTGAATGCCATAAGACCAAGTTGGCATAATTAAACTCTTATATAGAATTCTTTTATTATCCAAAGATAGCTTGCTATTTCTACCAAGTAGCCACTCCACTGTTTCGCCAAGTCTATGGTTCTTACATCTTGCTAGTTCATTAGCCTTTTAATGTGGTCCCGTCCAACACAATTTCTTGTCGAGGTGAATTCCATAGATAGCGGTGTGATGTTTTCATTGGAATTATCTCTCCATTTAAAGTAAGCGCAGGACTTGGGTCTTTCCTTAACGAGAATAAAACGGTTGGAAGATTTGTCACCATTAAGCTGCTGAACCGTTTCGCCCAAGTTGCTACTAATGTCCAGTTGGTTCTGTAAGGTATTCAGCAGCCATTTGACATGCTGCGAGGAAGACGAAAGAATTGCAGTGTCGTCAGCATACGTTGCCATTGATAAGCTCAGAACTGCGCGTCGAGCTCGGCATGTCCATAGTAAACACATGGTGAATAAAAATGGAGATTGAACGCTACCTTGCGGCACTCCAGCTTTAATTGAGTCCGTCGTTCCGAGAGTTCACCTTTCACCATCAACTTTGAAAGATCGGTTGTCAGGAAATGATTTTATGATTTCATAATGAGAAGCAGGAAAGGCAGACTTAAGTTTTTGTAGTAAAAAAAATTTTAAATTTTTACGAAGTCCAGGATCTTTCAGAAGCTGCCATGTCCGAAGGTACTAGTCCTCCAGAGTCCAGTTTATTTGATTCTGGTGGCCGTGTTTGCTGCTGTTAGCTTTAATTGGAAGTCAATCGGAATCATATTCAGGATCACATTTAACGCCTCTGCTGGACATGATTTAATTAAGCCCATAACACTTGCGCAGGCCGCTCGTTGCAGTGTACTTAGTCTCCTGATGTTGTATTGCCTGCTCAATGCTGGCCACCGTACAAGCGCACCATATGTGATGATGGGTCGTACGATGGCTGTATACATCCATAGGGCAATCTTAGGGTTCAGACCCCAGTTCCTGCTGATGATTCTTTTACTGGTGTAATATGCTATGTACGCTTTCTCTATCCTTTTTTCCACATTATCCTTCCAGTTGAGCTTTGGATCTAGTACCACTCCTAGGTAAGTCGCTCTGTCGGACAACGGGATCTCTACTCCGTTAAGAGAAGGGAGTCTAATGTGAACACTAAGCAAGAGACAAAAACCCACTGCTGAAACTTATATTTGGATAAAAAATCATATCCCAAACCGCATTATTTTTTCAAGAATCTGTTTTGGAACCTAATAAACGTTTTTTCAAAGTTTCCATACTCTAATTTTGTATTCCAAGCAATTTTTACCAATTCTCTTCAATCCCTTAATGCTAGAGCTCAAATTCGAGATCTTCTCTTACCTTAAACTTCTCTCTCGTATAAACATATTATTATTATACCCCACATTATATTGTTTTGTGACTGTCTATGTTTTAAGAATATATATAAAATAAAGTCTCTTGTTGTCGCAGAGAGCTTATTGAAAATTCATTTTAGGGCTGTGAGCTGCCATTGACGCCAAAAGCCTAAAAGTTGAACGTGTGTCACGCAGACCTCAATTTGATATATGTTTTGGATACCCCCTCCCCGCCTCCGCTGCAGTCATACTTAAGTACAACTAACAAGCTACCCCCCCTTTAGCTGGAATAAATTCTATGCGCATTTTTCTATTATTTATTATTTTATTGTCGCAAGCAATTTGGGGGCGGGAGTTATATTTGTGTAGGATCTATCTAGTAATATGTGTTATGGGTTTCGGGCGCCAGGGGGCGCAACGCGTTGACAGCTGCCATTGATTTCGTTTAAGAATGGAAAATTAGCCGCGTTTCCGTTTCATTTGCATGCAGTGTTGAATAAAAATTATATACGAAACGAAATAAATTTAAATATATGCATAAAATTGTATCTTTTTGTATATATTTATGGCATATATATGTATATATATATATAAATTTTCGATGCAAGATATATGCCATGCTTTATTGATATAATGACATTACGAATGCACGCACATCTATATACATATATATATATATATATACAAAACCATGCCATATAATAAATACGGCAATACGACTAACGCCATTGAAATAAATTGCGCATACGCCGCGTATGTCGCACTCACATTCACATCAACATTTAAGCACTTTAATTATTTCGTGTGTGTGCGTATGCGTGTGTATCTGTGTGAGCTGTTCAGCGTATTAAATATTTTTCATACAATTCTGTTAGTTTTTATATATATAGAGAGGGAGAGAAGCGTGTGAGTTGTAGATACATTCAGACAAATGGAAATGATTTGTGTCTGTCGCTTTTGCGCTTTTATCAGCTGAAAGAAATTCATAAACAAAACACGCTTTAAATAAAAAACAAAAATATTTGATCGCAAATTTATAATATAAAAAAATGTTTGGGTTGAAAAATGTTGTAGCACTTTTGGCTCTCTCGCTCGTGTGCATTATTAACGCACATAAAACTCGCATATAAAGTGATTTAAATTTATTAAATATAAAATACTACCCAACAACAACAACAACATGACTACAACTACAACAACACTGCACTCATAACAATTGCAATAAAATTTAATGCACATCGATAAAAATATAAAACCATATATAGTATATACAACAGCAACAAAAAGCGTCGACGATCTCGCCACAAAAATAAAAAAGATAACTTCATTACTTTTTTGTATGATGGACAGCAAAAAAACAAATGGCCTGTTTTAAAGATGGCCGAAACCGACTAAGCTATACACGTTTTATAAGAAATTTGAACCGATAAATCGAAAACGAGCTAACTTAACTTCAATAAGTTTAATCGGATTTTTGTGGCTTTAAAAATGTAAGCGCCTGTACGCAGCAACACGAAATGCTTTCGAACAAAAAATAGCTTCATACAAGGCAACCAAAAGTTTGTTTCCAAAACGCGTGCGCAGCAATTTGAAGATATTGCAGCAAAACAGACCAAAAGTGTAGCCACATTATTTTTTAACAAAATTTAGCTACCAAATAAAATACTTAGCTGCCAAAATTTGTAAATAATTCTAGTGGCAACCTTTAAGCAAAATTTTTTGGCAATTATTAATATTAAGTTAGTTATATATCCAAAGTTTGCTTCCAAACGCGTACGGCAGCAGTATGCAGTGAGCAAAGCAAAACAGTCCAAAAGTGTTACCACATGATTTTTTGCTTAATCTCATTTGTTATGTTTTGGGCCTATATAAACTAAATATTAAAAAAAAAAAATGTTTTTTTGGATATATCCTAAAATCTAATTTCAAATGCCTACTTTTTTTGGATAAATGCAAATTTTAAAGACAAACTAGTATTGCGTTCATTGGAACCAGTAGAAACGGATCTTTGACTTTATAAAAATTTAATTTTTTTTTAAGATTTATTAATAACACAAACTATTGGCGTTTAAAGTTTTATCTTCATGGACGTATTTTGTAGCACTCGAGGCAGGATAAGCTTCGTCGAATCGACGACGAATATTTTTATTTTTTTGTGTTTGCGCTTTTTGTTTTGATTAAGTTCTAGGCGTAGCTAAGCTGTTGACAATTGCATACGTGTAGGTGACTAGTCCAAAGTCGTCGTCGATTCGACGAAGAGTAACTTTAGTGTGATTTTTTGTAA
>JBAMAX010000091.1:0-104297 GCA_037043745.1 Chymomyza amoena
AGAATTAATATTTTAAGGTATAACTTAAATTTTTGTAATAAACCATGAACACTATTCAAAATCTGTTACCAAAAACAAAATTATTTAATTTTTTCATTCATTTTCATTGCTAAATAAAGTGCAAACAGCCTCAGCCGCGCAAGCGCATTTCAAACGCAGCATAAGCTAAATAAGTTGCGCTTCATTCGATAACTTAACGATAACTGCGGCAATTGAAACCACCTCAAAGACGTAATTTTCCATCACTATCTTAAATTCTCTCAAAAGTCAAAAGTCACACGTGCAAGTGCTTTTTATTAAAAGAAAATTTAAATTATTTTCATAAAAAAACAACATGACGAACCAGGAGAAGGAATACCCATTAGGTCTAAATCAATTTATGAAGTCGATGAAGGTGCTAGAGTTCGATCCCGAAGCTGCATGCGATTGTCGGTTCACTTTATGTAGCGTGGAACCAATTCCAAGAAAACGCTGTATGGCAGCCATAATACCATGCTGGATGGACAGATTAAGAAAGCGTTTCAAAATTTATTTACAGATATGAAAAAAGCGAAACGCTGTTTGACTGATACCAAGATGACTGGTTCGGAACGGAATAAGAAATAATGTTATACTAATAAAACTTAATGTGAAAGATGATGGGGGTCTCAAGATATCCGAGTTGGTGGACACACGTATAGAGCAAAAGTCGCGCGCCATCCATCGTATTGGGGATGTACCACGAAGTACCACGAAATGATTTCTGGAATTAATTGGAGAAATTTTAATGAAGTCTGAAAATAAAATCATCTTTCAAAGTTACATATGTTAAATTTTGTATTGATTTCCTTAAAATTGTGCATGTAAAATGGCTGAAAGCCTCGCCGCCATCTCAAACTATTAGTCCAATTGGGTTTATTTCTGAATTGAAGCAACTTAAAATTATATAATGTACAAAATGGAGAACTTTTTGTGCTACAACAAAATAATGGCGCAGAGTTCCAAAGATACTTTTGCTGCACAGTTTATTAAGCCTTAAAGCTAAATTTGCAAATCGATTTCCACGCTTAATTGAAATTCAAATGTCAATTTATTTTCACTACTTTTTGCAGATTATTGCCAAATTATGCAATTTGTATTTACTCAAATGTATCTCAAAATGCAAAAGGGCAAACGCTGGAGATAGCTAACAGAATCCTCTTCCTGCTAGCCAAACTCCAGCTCAGCCTAATCCTCAAAGCAATAGCAACCACACAACCCTTTCTAATCAGAAGATACAAGTTGAACAAGAAGTAGAAAGATGATGGTAAAAAAAAAAATTGTATAATTTTTAGCTTTGAACGCAAAAGTCCTGCGGCGGAATGCATAATTCATAAACCGGCAGCCATTTGCGTTCTCTTGCCAGGCGAAAAAAAAAAAGAAGAGAGATGGCCTGCTAAACGACGAGTGATGGAGAGAGAGAAACTGAGAAAACTTTGACGGTTCAACTTTTTAATCGGATTCCCCTGCACGATTGCCAATACCACAAAACCCACTCCAAGCAGCTGTGACGTCACATTGTAACGTAACGCAATGTATCGCTTGAGTGGTTGTACTTTTCAGTCTTTTCCGTGGTTTACCGAGAAATTTTTGCAAAAAGAGCTTGCGGCCATAAAGTTTGCCTATCACAGAAGTTTCGAGTAGATAATAGCTATAGCCAGCATATACATATTAACACATAAGGAAGCACATACATACTCTATATA
The DNA here is from genome assembly GCA_037043745.1 of Chymomyza amoena. Classification (NCBI taxonomy): domain Eukaryota; kingdom Metazoa; phylum Arthropoda; class Insecta; order Diptera; family Drosophilidae; genus Chymomyza; species Chymomyza amoena. The sequence goes on from JBAMAX010000091.1 coordinate 1,725, forward strand.
AAACACTGTACTCATGATTTATGTATTTGCTTTATATACTGGCATCAAAAGCAATTGCGTGTCTAATAATCACTTATCGATTTGAACTTTTCAATCAACTTATGCATAAATCAGGACATACCAAAACATAAACCAAACGTATCGATTGTATACAAATTACCAAATATTTCAATAGCTAAAATGGTTTAACGTGACAATGGACCTAGTTTCTGGCCATATTCTAATTACATTTGTTATTAAGCAGCGTTCTAGCATAAAAACTAATCTAAATTTAATTACAACAAACTAGCCAACAAAAACAACAAAAGTAGAGATAAAATTTGGGAAATTTTATTCACAATACTTTACGCAAGTCAAAGTCTAATCAATTTTTACTTTTTGTTACAAAATTGAAACAAGCAATTAAAACTAGTTTGTAATACAATTACAGGACAACATGGTAAGTACTTAGGGCTGGTAGGGCAGAGAAATTTGGTCAAAAAGGTTAAAGTTGAAAATTGTAGTTCAAATAAACGGAATATGTTGTTTGCCCAATTTGGACAACAAACTTTGAGGAGAGCAGTGGAAAATCTAAAAGAAAAATAACAAAATGATTAAGGAAATAGTAAGGGGTTGTCACTGATTTTATGGTAAAGTGTTGGGAACACAGATGGATCTCTTCTTGGTCTTCCAGATATGCCTGCTCTGAAAATTTATCGTTACCGTAGGCCATTGTTGACGTTTTACTGCAAACATTTTTAAACGAGCGCTGACGTCACTGTAGCCCGTATTAAGTCGGCGGAAAGCTGGAGACGACAGGGACATTCATTAGAGGGTTGGGTCACGATTGTGGTACCTCTCAGCGCGCTGTTTAGAGCAACCCTGTACAGCAGTCTAAAATGCAATAATAATTTAACAAGAGACCAAAAAACCAGGATGCTTCGGGTCTCATGCCGACTGGCGTACGGCAGGTTGGAACTTTTATTGTCGTCTGGACTTAACGCTGCTGTATAAATTTTAAAACATATCCCAAATGAGTCGGCCAGTGTCGGATTCACGGGACGGATCGGGTTCAGAAACTCCAAAAGTTGGAAAAATAGGTTTGAAGTCTTTTGCTAGTCCTAGTCCTAGATCCGCACCTGGAGTCGGCAAACCTAATTCGTTACCTATAGCTGTATGGTTCCTTAACAAAAGGCGGTTTTTGGCTATAAGTACCAAAGCTCCCAAAGGTTAGGTTATGTTACACCGGTTGACCCCTATGGGTAGTCACACATAGACTACATAGTTCTTAGTGGAACCGGAGTATACGGCTGCTGTACAATGAATGTTAGTCGTCGTATGCTTGGTGAACAGTAACAGCTTTTGAGATGCCCTGTCGGCTGCCTCTTCCAGTGATGTAAGCCAGGTTGCCAGATACGTCAGTCTTGATGCGCAAAAGGCGGGGCAGCGGCAAATGAGGTGCTCCAGAAATCTTTGGCCTCTGTCTCCCTACACTTCCTGCATTCACCGTGTAGTTCGTAGCCTGAGTCTACAAGGACTGCAGAACCGCGCCACAATTTGGCATCGCGTGTTGTTGTTGTTGTTTTTGTGGAAGTAGATCTACAACTCTCCAGGCCAGCTCCAACCGGTACAGTAGTGTGACCACTGGGGACACACAGAGGGGTATTATTCCATCCGTGCCCGCCGGTGTCACGCTGCCTACCGCCGTTTGAGCTGACATCCCATCCCGAGTTGTTTGCTTTGAGGACTCCAGCGTGCGGGGGGTTGGTTGCATTTTGTTCTCGGGGAACCACCCCATAGCATTTAATGCCTGCAGTCAGGCACTTCTGGCCAATGCTCCTATATAGCAGCACTAGACTTGGATACTGATGCGCTGTTGCCTCAGCTACACCTTGCACTGGCCCGCCCAAGCGTCAAGGGAGGACAAGTACCTGACTCTGGTTGAGCCAGTATACGGTCCTTTGCCCAGCCTCTTGAAGGGTTCATCGGGAGGATTATCGCCAGCTAATAATAATTTAAGAAGAGAACAAAAAAAAGGGGGTCCCAGCCCAGAGTCGACTGGAGGATTGGAACCTCTGTACTTGACGCTGCTGTATAAATTGAAAAGTATATTCTAAATGAGTCGACCAGCAGCGGATTTCGGTTTGGGATCACCCATAAATGTGACGCTGATTTTCGTCAAAATAGACACCCTCCTCTTGTGACGCAGGATCGGAATGTTTATTAAGGTAATCCATATAATTTTTGTGTATCGTTTATGAATAATCCCATTCAGACATTTTTTTTCATATTTAGTTTGTATCTAGTAGATCGCCATGGTCTAGATACAGCCCCAAACAAACAACATCGCTCATAAACAAGAACAGAAGAGATGCTTTTTAGACTGGACGACAGAACATCACTGGTTTCAGGCCTATTGAAGAACAAGCGGCCAAAATGGGGTTTCCTCATAATATTCATTGTCATAGTTGTCTCTTTGGAAGCAGAGAATGTACATCCGAGGAAGGCAGCTTTTCAATGGACTTGGAGAGTGCAAGTAAATATCAATGACCTCGTAGGTTTCTATAACGCAAGGACTGGATCTAACCGAGCTATACATACAAGCAACCAAGTAATGAGTTGGAAACGAGGATGTAGGATAAAACGCAGCGAAAACGCTAGTTGGGCTTATTGAGTAAGCAGTGGCGAAGCGAGAGCGTTGAATGTGGGGAGGTGATGAGCCTCAAATGCCGACTCGATTCAATTACCGAAAATAACCGATTCTCAATTTTTATTCCTCGAATATTGCGTGAAATATCCGAGATTGCCAATTGATGGATGTTTGGAGGGGTGTCACACCCACACACCCCCACCTCGCAATATACAAACAATAGACCAATTTGTTTTTTCAAGAACACTTCATATATATAGGTGCCTTTAGAGTAATCCCCTGCGGCACAATTCACTTATACCAAAGTTTTAACCAATCCTTCATAACTGCTAAGAAGTCATCCAGGCTGGCCTTTATAGTCTGCGTAGATTAAAAATAAATCTCTTTAAACTACAGAAAAGCAGAAGTACTAGGTTATTGAACGATAGTGGTTTGTTTGCACAGAAATTTCGATACTGATCAATCTTTGAGGAGTTTAAAGCACAAAACTTCTTTTTGATTGGAATTGACGGATCATCTTGAAATCCAAACATCAACAACAAGGTCTCGTATGGAAAATCTATAATTTCATGGACGTGAGCTCCTTCAAGTCGTTTGAGGTTAATCAACCAACAACGCTTTTCGTCTGCGGCGCGTTCTCTGCCTCCTTGATCTGTTTATGCCACTTGGAGCATTTCTTTCAGATTTAGAGTGCTCCACAAACGCCTCATGCCAACATCCCGCAAATAAATATTCATTCCAGAAACCAAATTTATCGCAAATTATTTATTCAATTTTTAAGACATCTAAAAAATGCAACACGAAATCAATGCGTTGGACCGCCTTTTCTTAATTATTGTATATAAACCAATTTTTTAAATTCAAAGCTAATCGAATTTTAGACTTTTCAACATTTACAAAATCTGCCGACCTTTTTCGTGACTTATTAGTCGATAAATACATGAATAAAAACGCTGTGCAGCGAATAATACAAATGAAAAGAATAAATAGATTTCGCATTCGATAACTGCTCGATAGTTATCGTACAAACACATCGCAAACTTGCATCACTAAGTGCAAACTTGATCACTAAGTGCAAACTTTTTGACAATTCGTGTTAATTTATACGCTTGCTTTGGTGAAATTTTTTTTAAAGTCCTAAATTGGTTAATACAATGGCGCTAGATAGAGACACTCTGCTTTCTATGTCATTAGGTAAGTTAAAAAGTGATAGCTTTTGTTCACTTTAACGTTAAACAAGCTAAGTTACAGACGAATACGGAAAAAAGTACGTAAAAAACTACGACTCAATCAAAGATTCAGATATGTCATATAAAAAGAACAATTATGGAAAGCAGCCTTTGCACCCAATCAAGCCATACATAGATCTTGATATGCCACATGATGAGAACAATTATGGAATGGAGCCTTTGCACCCAGTCAGGTCATACAAAGATCTTGATATGCCAAATAATGAGAACAATTATGGAAAGCAGCCTTTGCACTCCAATCAAGCCATACATAGATCTTGATATGCCACATGATGAGAACAATTATGGAAAGGAGCCTTTGCGCCCAGTCAGATCATACAAAGATCTTGATATGCCACATAATGAGAACAATTTTGGAAAGGAGCCTTGCACCCAGTCAGATCATACAAAGATCTTGACATGGCACATAATGAGAACAATTATGGAAAGGAGCCTTTGCACTCAGTTAGCCAGAATAACAATGACTTCGAAAATAAAAATTTCGAATTTCGCAAACCAACTAATTATAATTTGGCTTCTCTAAACAATGGCGGACGCATGCGTAATTCAACGCAAAACGATTGTTTTCAACAAAATAAAGACAACGTACCGTACAATCGTAATCCTTTCTCATCGCGCAAACCATGGAGCAATCGTGGTCATTACTACCGACGTAATAGGTATCAGCAATGTAATGAGCGCCGCAACGTGTTACATCATTCGGATGTTTGGGAAGGGCGTAACACGCCAATGCCAGTAGATGACTCCCGATATGGTTTCCAACAAGAAGGTAACATGCACCGCCACTCTCGTTGGGAACAACAACAAGATAATGTGCGTTACACGCCAATGCAACAAGAAGGCAACGTTTGCCCCAACCCTTCAGATCACTCGGTTGCTTTGGCCCAGCGCAACACACCAATGCCATTAGAGTCCCACCGACGTGATGTGCACCAAGAAGGTAACTTTTCAGATCAGTCGGCTGTAATGGCAGGCCGCAGCACACCACGGCCAGCAAAGTATTACCTATGTGATGTGCAGCAAGGACGTAACGTTCAGCGTAACCTGGCGAATCAATCGGTTGGTTTGGCGGGTCGTAACACACCAATGGCGGTACAAAACTCCCTACCTAATGTGTACCAAGGAGGTAACGTTCAGCGTAACCTGGCGAATCAATCGGTTGGTTTGGCGGGGCGTAACACACCAATGCCAGTACAAAACTCCATTCTTAATGTGCACCAAGGAGGTAACGTTCACCGCAATCTGTCAGATCAGTCGGTTGGCTTGGAGGGGCGTAACACACCGATGCCAGTACAAAACGTTCTACTTAATGTGCACCAAGGAGGTAACGTTCTCCGCAACCCGTCGGATCAGTCGGTTGTTTTGGCTGGGCGTAATACACCAATGCCGGTGCAATTCTCCCTACGTGATGTGCACCAAGGAAGCAACGTTCGCCATAACCTGTCAAATCAATCGGCAGCTTTCTCGGGGTTCAGCGTACCGCCACCAGCACTATATTCCCTAAGTGATGTGCAGCAAGGAGGTAACGTTCGCCGCAACCCGTCGGATCAGTCGGCTGTTTTGGCGGGGCGTAGCACACCAATGCCAGCAGCCGTGTACCAAGTAGGTAACGTTCACCGCAACCCGTCGAATCAGTCGGTTGGTTTGGAGGGGCGTAACACACCGATGCCAGTACAAAACGTTCTACTTAATGTGCACCAAGGTGGTAACGTTCGCCGCAACCCTTCGGATCAGTCGGCTGTTTTGGCGGGGCGTAGCACACCAATGCCAGCAGCCGTGTACCAAGTAGGTAACGTTCACCGCAACCCGTCGAATCAGTCGGTTGGTTTGGAGGGGCGTAACACACCGATGCCAGTACAAAACGTTCTACTTAATGTGCACCAAGGTGGTAACGTTCGCCGCAACCCGTCGGATCAGTCGGCTGTTTTGGAGGGGCGTAATACACCAATGCCGGTGCAATTCAGCGTACCGCCACCAGCACTATATTCCCTAAGTGATGTGCAGCAAGGAAGTAACGTTCGCCGCAACCCGTCGGATCAGTCGGTTGTTATGGCAGGGCGTAGCACACCAATGCCCGTAGTAACCCAAGGTGATATGCACCAAAAAAGTAACGTTGCGGTAAACCACAACTCAAATTACCAAATATGCGTCACCCAGGAAACATTTGAATCCCTCATTAGAAATGGTAGCTATACCATAAGAGAGGTAGCTTCTAACATGAACGTACAAAATATGCCACAACAACAATTTCTCATGGGAAATGCTAACATGACACCAACACAATATCCTACTGGGATTTCCCAGAACCGTCTTGAAATAAATCCGCGTTTGGTCAACAATCAAATTATTGGCAATCAAATAACATTCAACAATGCTCAACCAGATACTCAAACTGATCAATCAATTGCAACTGGATTAACGCAAAACGGAAGAACTTCAGTTTTGGTCACCAATGCACAGGGATTGGCAAACCCACAACAACCGTCTGGAGATATCTACGTTGTGAACATTAACCATACTCAGGTAAGTTTAGTAAAAACATTTTTTTTTTAATTTTAATAGTATTTTATATTTTTAGAATTAACTTGATAGAATTTACTAATAATGATTGACTCTAAAGCTCCAACCCTAACTAACAATGATGACAAAGTAATGAAAAAATGGACAAATGGTAGCCGAACGCCTACCTATATCTTATTGAAAGAATATTATAAACTAAGGATCAATTCTGGACTCTTACAATCAATACTTATGCTAACAGGAATTACAAAATAAGTCGCTAAGAATGCGCATGAAGATTTTAATATTTATGACGTCACTTAAGTTATAATATGCTCAAAACATTAAAGAGCAATGAGCTCTGAGCAAGCGGAATCCACGTCATTCATGTATCGGATCTACCAAAGATCTTGACAGTAATAAGAACCATTCGCTGCTCTGCTACAGCCTTCCAATTGAAAAAGCAAAATGTATAATTTTTATTATCTCGACATATTTAATGAATTAAGATTTTGAGTTACATATATTTTCAGATTTAAAAAAAAAAAGAGAATTCTCGGAAAATTTCTTAACTTTTACTAATTAAATTAAATTTTTTCATTAAAAGTATTAATTTGTATGGATTACAAAAGAAAAGAAAGTTCATTTATTGAAATTGGAAAAAATTATTTTTTAATTTTTAAAGTATTTTATATATATCTTTATGAGCATATCCACAAACCACCATGATCATTATTATAAGTAAAAAAATATATATAATATATATATATAATTTTTATTAAAAAAATACTTGACACTTATTAAATTAAAGAGTTGTAAAATACGAGAAATCTGGCTAAAAGTCGTATTTTATTTTGAAAATAATTGTTTAAGTCTTCTAATATTTTTATAATCCTACCATTATTAATATTTTGCATCAGCTACTTTAAAACATATTTTGCAACAGCAATACTGCGAATTGAAAAAAATGTTTGTATTAACAAAAATAAATAAATATTTTGCTGTGTTATTTTAGGGTGACCATTTCAAATGGCTTATAACAGTTTTTTCTATTAGTATATTTCAGTTTAACCAAGCGCTCCCAAGTTTTTGATATTTTTCATTTATTGCGTATGGTAACTCTGGCCGCATAACTGTAGTTTACACACTTGGCAGCACTTTTTTTATTTCTGTCTTTTCAACTGCTTTACTTTTTGTTTGCACGTGATTATTAGTTTTTATTTCTAATTAATAAATTATTTTAAAATATCTTGCAAAATGTCGCTGTGCGCCATGAAAACTTATAGCATGCATGCCAAGGTGTTCGTAAATCAGATAGTTCTCTTCCAAATCGTTGATGCCTATGAACGACGTAATCTTGAGAACATGCGCGCCTTTGGCAGCCTGTTGGGCCGCCGAAATAAAAATGGCGATCTGGAAATAACCAGCTGCTATGCGATTGCGCACAAGGAGCGCAAGTCTAAATTGGATATGGATTTGCAGTATGCTGCGTATATGAAAGATTTGAGTCAAACGATCGATCCTCTGGACAACGTTGTGGGTTGGTTCTGCACCGGCTTATTGGTGCCACGTTCTGCTGCCGGCGTGCACAAATACTTCAAGACCCAATGCGCTGAGCCTTTGCTGCTGATGGTAGACACCAGACTGCGTAACTGTCGTCTTAACACACGTCTCTATTGCGCTGTGGACATGGGTGTGCCAGATGGCACTATGGGCATGATGTTCTCGTTGCTGCCGTTTGGTGTGTGCGCTACCAAAGACGAACTGGTAGCCATTAACTACATGCAAAAGTATGCGCCACCTTCACCGAGTACCAAGAATAAGGTTAATATGCTGCCGGAATTGGTGCAAGTTGTGGACGTCATTAAGGAGTTGGAAGAAAAGGTGGATTTGCTGCTGCGCAACGTTAACGATGTTTTGCAACGCAAACGTCGTCCGGATAATGCGATGGGTCGTGAGCTGCACAATGCGCTGACATCGATGCCACTTATGGATATGGAGACTTTTATGAAACTTTTTAATGGACATGCCTGCGACATGCTTCTGCTGATGACGGTGACAGAGCTCGTGAAGGCACAGCTGGTAATTAACGAGAAGGTGACCTACTTGGATGATGCTTAGGAGGATTTGGACTGCGTTAATGTTTGATTTTTTTGGTCAATGTTTTTAATAAAGGAATCTGTTAAAAACATGACAATTGGTGTCTGGCTTGGTGGGTTTTTGGAAGATAGGTGGACTACAACTACGCGAGCAGCTCTTGGTATGTTGTATTAGATATCGTTTGAAAGCTGTGCATTATTCAAGGTAAGGTTTTTAGTAGCTTTAAATCAAGTAAAGCTGTTTATAAATTTGACTCAATAGCTGAAAAATATTGTTTAAAATTCGTTTTTTATAGGTAACTTCAAGACTACAAATTCGTTCCAACCAACAGCGGATATGGAAACAGCTGTGCCCCATTCATGTGCGTTTTATTTGACTTGTAAGCTGATATTGTGCCACTGGAAAGAAACCTGTGACGTAGAAAGACATCTGTTAATGGAAAGCTGCCAGTATTGCTGGTAAACGACGAGATAAGACTTAAGATGTGACAATGCTGCTCCACTGCCTAGTTCTACGCGATATTAAGAGGGCGTCATTTTACCATATGGATTCTAGTGATGGTTTAACATGTGCCCAATGTGGGCCTCTTGGCAGACGAAAGTTTCGATCAGGTAAGATGCGCAACTAGCGAGAAACGTCTTCAAGCATAATTTCTCATTTAATTTTTACAGATTGAGGTATTTGTCCATCCGGTTCCGCGCTCACTTCATGCTTAGAATGAACAATGTAAATGTTCATAAAAATCTTTGACCTAACATCGGATTTTATAAAGAAGCATATTGGGAATGTGCGCAATTTATATTAGTTTTATTTGATTGGCAAGCAGATATTATGCAGCTGAAAAGGAATTTGTGACGTAGAAGGGCATCGTTTAATTGATACTGCCAGTATTGCCGATAATCGACGACATGACTTAAGATATGGAAATGCTGCTCTACTGCCACTTATACATGGTGTTGCGGATTATGCTGATGTCTATTAACGAGACAGAAGGAGTAAAGGGAAAGTAGTGCTAGGGCACTAGTACATCACTTAGATACAAGCTCAAACAAACAACATCGCTCATAAATAGGAATAGAAAAGGTGCCTCTAGACTGACGGCAGTCATCACTAGCTTCTGGCCTTTTGGAGAACAGGCGGTCCAAATGAGGATTCCTCATAATATTCACTGTCACAGTTGCAACCATTCTAAAGAAAAAGAGACCATACTTCATTTCCTCTGAAAATGCCTTGCTATTTGGAAGCAGAGAGTGGACGCCGTATGAAGGCCGGTTTTCGATGGACTTGGGAAGCTTGTGGAAATAAACGAGCTCTAGAGGTTCCTAAACCTGCACGGACTGGATCTAACCGAGCTGTCTATACAAACAACGAGTTGGAAACGAGGATGTTGCAAAAAAACGATGCGAAAGCGCTAGTTAGGCTCACGGTCTGAGCCACCACTTCAGCCAACCTACCAACCAATTGTAGGGGGGCAGAAGAGTACACAGAGCCAAGTCCTTTACGGGTGAATTTTCTGGCTGTCTTCAAAAAAGGACTTTCACAAGGTCTACCGCATTAGTTCTAATTTTATTTTAACAGGTTAAGGATTGTTTCAATTTTCTACTGCGTTAAGCTATTTCGTAAAAACTGTTAGCTTACCATTTTCAAGGTTTGGAAAGCGAAATTGACTCTAGTGAGCAGAGCATCTTAAGGTAAGCTCTACTTCTGCTGCCAATTTCATTCTGTATTAACTAAAAATTTGCATTATTTAGGTGAATCTTTTTTACCACTTTCGCTGCTGCCTTTACTGAAGCTATATGTAACATCAACTGATAACGAGGGCGTTATTTTGCTTTATACTATCGGCACGAAATGTGCTCAAATTTTAGCTTGCGTTTATGTAAGTGGCGGAGTGACGTCACAATACCTTTCCGGATCGTTAGTTATTGCTTTGGTCAACGGGCCTAAAGATGTTTTAATAAATCTTAAAAACCGAAACTATCCGCAGTGTACATACATTGAAGGTAAATACATATTTTCATTACTGTAATTATTATAGCAAAATGAGAACATTACTTTATGTAACAAGATCTAACTTTTTTATATTGCAGGTGATAAACAGACTGGAAGATCCTTCAGGAGATTCGGAAGCTTAGAGCAGGGCAAAAATCTTTTACCCTCGCTATAGAAATGCAAATTTTAAAGAAAAGAGTCCAGCTGAGGCGACAAAGATTGAGCTTATAACAAGCTGAGGAACCTTCGAAGCGTCCTGATTAAGGCTTGCAGCTCCAGCGAAAGGGCAGGAGAGGACGGCATGTGTCTTTTTAAATCAATAAAAGAATATAGAAACAAAGAAAGGTCCAAGGGAACTGCAATGCCAACAGCAATAATACAAATAAGTCACTTTTTAAAGGAAGAACTTGTTGATGTGTCCCCTTGTATTGGTGGCGGGAAAGCCACAAAAAATTTCCGATTCCAAGCAAAATTGCGTTGGAAAAGTTGTGCGCTTGGGATCGTCTGTGCCGTATGAACGAATTTTCCCCAAGGCTCGATTGATAGCAACTAATGGGAGAAATCGTTTGGACGACAAAAAGGTGCCAATGATTTTGTTTTGAAAGCCAAACAAAAAATATTTAGAGAAATAATATCCTAAAGGCCTATGTTGCTCTGGCTTTAAATCACTTTCTAAGTTACAATGTAAAATACAAAAAAAATTAGAAAAATAAATAAGTAAATATAATTTGACTACTAAAATGAATAAGGAATAAATTGAACTGAAAACTTGACAAGTGCATGTGATGTGTACTTGTGTCGACGGTAATCCCTATATATATATATATGTGAGATATATACAACCCTATTGTGACAACCACTGATATATACTATTCTTATTCAATATATCGTAAAGAAAATAAACTTTACCTTAGACATTCTGGACCACTTGGATGAAGTTTGTTTCTAGTAGATGTAGCTATTGGTCCCTTCATGATCAGCGCCCAATTGAATTATTCCTAAAAAAAAAGAAAAGAAAAATTTAGAGAATACGAATATTTGCCATTTTAATTATTCATTTTCAAAATACACTTCAGGCCATGGCTCCAACGGAACAGCACCAGACTTGGAAAATCCGAATACTGCTGCGCTGTTGCCTCAGCTAGATCTTGCAATGGCCCAAGCGTCGATGTTGGACAAGTGCCTGACGCTGGTGCTTGAGCCAATACACAGTCCATTGCCCAGCCGTCACCCTCTTGTAGAGTTCAGCCACAGGATTTTCGCCAGCCAGCCAAAATAATTGTTTAAATATATGAAAAATTATAAAATACAGTATGAATGTATGTATCTATTTAAAACGGTTTGTCATGACTAAAAAATTCGCCCTACTTCCAAGATACATAAATAAATATAATTGAATACAATCAATTTATTTGTCGCTGTTTATTCAGAAAACAATTTTTTTAAGATTACATTTTGTGTACAACGTTTGAAAAGTTATTTGTTCGACGATGCTTTCTAGTCACTTTTTTCTCAGCGCCTTTTTGTAATATCAACATTAAGTTCCTGGCCGGAATAGTTAGCGTGCTATTCTTTGGATGAGCAGGCGATTTGGTCTGAAACTTCTTCTGCATGTTCGAAGTATGTATTGTTGAATACTTTCTCTGATGCATCGAACCTTTTGTGATATATTCCTTTACAAACTTTTTACCATACTCGTCTGCAAGTTGGCAAATGTTTTGAAATTAATAACAAATTAAATAAAAGTCTCAGTTTTATATTACCCAAAGTCATATCAACAGGATGAGTTGATTCCTCCATTGTTTAATTTTTGTAGCAGACACAAACCAATGTGGACCATGAAGCAACACAAAATTCAAAATTCAGCTGTTACCGCCATTAATCGATAACCACCCAAAAAACTGCACTGCAGCGATAATGGCAAAAAGCACATGTGTGCACTCGATAAACGTTCGATAGTTGCAGTAATCGCTGCTAACTTCATAAAATTCCATCACTCACTTCACATTTGTGGCAACTCATTTTATGTCGTGCAGCCATTTTCATTTTCAACATTTCATCTTTTATTTTCGTACTTTAAATTAAAAAAAAAATGGCAACATTGACGCATTTTAATCCGTTAACGGTTCTGATGTCTTTGGGTAAGTTAAAAATAATAAACTTTTGTTAATTTTAATTTGAGTGATACGTTGCAGACGAGTATGGCAAAGACTACGTGCAAGATTACAGTAAAACTTATGGACGCAATGGACTAAAAAAAAATAAGTCTATGAAACATCGTGGCCAGACTCAACGTGCAGGGCCTAAAGGAATTGAAAAGAAAACATTTCCGAAACGAAATCAACAAAATTTGAGTTTTGGAAACAATGCCGAAGGTATGCGCAACAAGCAGCAACCGCGTAATGGGTTTAAGCCAAAAGAAGGCAACAAAGAACCAATTCCGTCAGGTGCTTTGTCGTCCCGTATTTCATCATGGCCGGGTGACCGTGCCCGACATTATACATACCAAGAGCGTGACGTTCGCCGCAACGTGATAGAGCAATCGGGTGCTCCAGTGGTACGCAGCACATTGGTACCTGAAGATTACCGTATTGTGCGCATAGAAGATACACTTCACCGCATTTCGGATGATCAATCGGAGGCTTTGGTGTTGCGCAACTCATCGTTGCGTGGAGGCTACCAGGAAGATAACGTTCGCCACTTGCCGGTAGATCAATCATTTGCGTTGCCTATATGGTCTACAGAACAATACCCACGTATTGTGGAAATTACAGACAACGATTATCAAAATCTACCAAACCAATTCGGTGCGTTGGTGGTGGAAAACTCAGTGCGCCCTGGACGTGTTGTTTCCAATGATGATACCTGGCACCGCAACCACGAAATTGTGGCACTGCGTAATGCAACTGCTCCCGTTCTTAATTGCCAAAAACCACCGAACCACATCCCCAATTATCGAACATACGAACAGTCCGGCGCATTGATCACTAGGAACTCATTCGTGTCACTAATAAGAGGTGCCAACATGATCACAGATGAAGTGATGCCTACTCAATATTGTATTTCCCAGGACGTTGTTGAAATAGAGCCCTGCGCACACTCGGTCAGCGCTCAAGATGTTGGGTGTTTTAATAATCCCACTAGAATTATGCAAAACGACAGAGCTTCGTTTTTGGCCAATTGGATACTCAAATCTCAGGGATTTCAAAACACTAAACAGACTTCTGGAAATGTTTTCGTTTTTAACATTAACAATTCTTAGGTAAGTTGTGTAAAAGACTTTAATATTTCAAATTATAAAGTATTTCACAATTATAGAATTTATATGATGGATAAACAGATGACAAACTTATGAAACAATTGACAAATGGAAACAGAACATCTGAACACACTTTTAAAAAACAATAATGGATTGGACCTTTGGAAATAAATACTGAGGAACAACAAAAGAATATAATCTAGGATTTCAACAATTAATAACCAAATACTACATACGCCATTTATGTTAGACGCTCAAAACATCGAGCAGTGGTTCTATCTGAGCAAGTGGATCCAACAGGATCTATCAAAGGGTTGAAAAGAACTGAGGACATTTCGCTGCCATCTGAGTGAACACCTTGATTAGACGAGACATATAGGATTCATACTATAACTAAAGGATTGCTAAATATATTTGTCTTAGAAGCTGACAATTTAATTTTAATATGCTTGACACTTCTTGCAAAATGAAAAATCACATTAAGAATATTTTTCTATGAAACAGATTTTGAATTATCTAATGTTTTAAAACTTAAAAAAAAAAAACCTTTACTTAATGGCAGATATATTAACCTGTCCTGCACTGATTATAAAAAATGTAACTAAATTACTTAAAGAAAAAACTTTAAATTTTACAGATAACGTACACAATGAACATTTCAGAAAAATATTGATATTATTATGACATAATGTAATTTTCATGAGCATTTCCTAAAAATTTTGTACCATGATCGACATAATAAATAAACAACAAATTAAAAATTCTAACTTTAATTATCAAAAATATGTGGCGTACTTTAAAGTCGGGCGCTGACGACTTTGGGATACCCTGTAGTGTAGGTGTAACCATGTCCCTCTGTTCGTTTGAGCGCCTAGATCTCAGAGATGTTAAGAGCTAGAGTAACCAAACTTTCACATTAGATCCCATATTATTTCATAGGAGACAAGCTTATTTTATATTTTTGATATGGGGGATAAATTATATAGCTCCCATGTGGGTGTTTGAGAAGACCTTGACAAAAAAAAGATTTAGATGGATAATTCGTAAGCTTTTATAGTTCCCAATCACTGTACCAAATTTGATCAAAATCGGTTGACTATATCATATAGCTCCCATAGGACCGATCGGCCGAAATAACTTTTTTAAAGAAAAATTCGCTATATTTCGTTTTTAATAAAGATATCGTAACCAGATTTAGCATTTTGAAATTTTTTAGAGCACTTAAGCAATGTGCCAAATTTAAACAAAATCAGTTGACTATATCATATAGCTCCTATAGGACCAATCGGTCAAAAAAACATTGTTGGTATAAAATTTATTTATTTTTGTGAAGAAATTAAAACCAAATTTGGTATCCGAAAGTTTTTTATAGTTCCCAAGCACTTTTGGTACAGTGATCAAAATAGGTTGACTATATTATATAGCTTCCTAAAATAACTTTATTATTTATTCGTAATAATATGGTCAACAGCTGTTTCCTCGGGGCGAATAACAAAAGCAGCCCTAGCTCCAAAAGACAAAGACGTATTTCTTGACAAGAATGGCCAAAAGCTTTAAGTTTTCATTTGACAACTTGGTTATCAAATTAAATAATATATTTATAATATACATCGTGGGCCAGATTAGTAAATCTGTAGATTAGTTTCCAAACATGATTATTTAAATGCCCTTTTCATTCCTACTTCAGAGTGCAAACAGCCTCAGCCGCGCATTTCAAACCCAGCAAAAGCCAAATAAGCTGCGCATTATTCGATAACTTGACGATAACTGCGGTAATGAGGACGTCACAAAAGACGTAATTTGCCATCACTACATTAAATTTTGTCAGAAGTCGTCTACGCTTTTACTTTATTTTAGAAAAACAAGTTAATTTCATTAAAACAAAATATATATGGAGCACGACCAGGAAATGTCGACAGATCCCCAAACCGAGGCGCCGATGGATACTGTGTTGCTCATGCGCGAAGGTAATATGCATTTAAGATTTTTCATTTTGGTCATACCGTGGAACTAATTCCAAGAAAACGTTGCATGGCAGCCATAATGCCTTGCTCCATAGACAAATACAGATTAAGAAGAGTTTCAAAATTTATTTTACAGTTCCGCAGACCAAGGTTTATATTCTTGAAACCCATGCTGTGCCACCTGCCAGTCAGCTTAGCCTGGTCAAGGATGTCGCAAAAACGCAACCAGTACCACCGCTGCAAAATACGATTAATTATGGTTTGGGCTCGAACAATGTGCGCGAGTTGGCCAGACAACCTACTTTAGATTCCGTGAACAATATAAACAGAGCTCAGCCAGATCAAAATTTATTAACGAACAATCATAATTGGGAAATACCTGGACAAAACGCTATGGCAAATTTAAGTTCCGGAATGACAAGTTTAGGCTTGAGCACAACCCATGTTGTGCCACCTACCAGTCAGCCTAACCTGGTCAAGGATCTCGAAAAAACGCAACCAGTACCGCTGCAAAATACGATTAATTATGGTTTGGGCTCGGACAATGTGCGCAAGTTGGCCAGACGACGTACTGTAGATTCCGTAAATAATACAAACAGAGCTCAGCCAGGTCAAAATTTATTAACGAACAATCATAATTGGAAAATACCTGGACAAAATGCTATGGGTAATTTCAGTTCCGGAATGACAAGTTTAGGCTTGAGCACAACGCATGTTGTGCCACCTGCCAATCAGCCTAACCTGGTCAAGGATCTCGAAAAAACGCAACCAGTACCGCTGCAAAATACGATTAATTATGGTTTGGGCTCGGACAATGTGCGCAAGTTGGCCAGACGACTTACTGTAGATTCCGTAAATAATACAAACAGAGCTCAGCCAGGTCAAAATTTATTAACGAACAATCATAATTGGGAAATACCTGGACAAAACGCTATGGCTAATTTCAGTTCCGGAATGACAAGTTTAGGCTTGAGCACAACCCATGTTGTGCCACCTACCAGTCAGCCTAACCTGGTCAAGGATCTCGAAAAAACGCAACCAGTACCGCTGCAAAATACGATTAATTATGGTTTGGGCTCGGACAATGTGCGCAAGTTGGCCAGACGACGTACTGTAGATTCCGTAAATAATACAAACAGAGCTCAGCCAGGTCAAAATTTATTAACGAACAATCATAATTGGAAAATACCTGGACAAAATGCTATGGCTAATTTCAGTTCCGGAATGACAAGTTTAGGCTTGAGCACAACGCATGTTGTGCCACCTGCCAATCAGCCTAACCTGGTCAAGGATCTCGAAAAAACGCAACCAGTACCGCTGCAAAATACGATTAATTATGGTTTGGGCTCGGACAATGTGCGCAAGTTGGCCAGACGACTTACTGTAGATTCCGTAAATAATACAAACAGAGCTCAGCCAGGTCAAAATTTATTAACGAACAATCATAATTGGAAAATACCTGGACAAAATGCTATGGGTAATTTCAGTTCCGGAATGACAAGTTTAGGCTTGAGCACAACGCATGTTGTGCCACCTGCCAATCAGCCTAACCTGGTCAAGGATCTCGAAAAAACGCAACCAGTACCGCTGCAAAATACGATTAATTATGGTTTGGGCTCGGACAATGTGCGCAAGTTGGCCAGACGACTTACTGTAGATTCCGTAAATAATACAAACAGAGCTCAGCCAGGTCAAAATTTATTAACGAACAATCATAATTGGGAAATACCTGGACAAAACGCTATGGCTAATTTCAGTTCCGGAATGACAAGTTTAGGCTTGAGCACAACCCATGTTGTGCCACCTACCAGTCAGCCTAACCTGGTCAAGGATCTCGAAAAAACGCAACCAGTACCGCTGCAAAATACGATTAATTATGGTTTGGGCTCGGACAATGTGCGCAAGTTGGCCAGACGACGTACTGTAGATTCCGTAAATAATACAAACAGAGCTCAGCCAGGTCAAAATTTATTAACGAACAATCATAATTGGAAAATACCTGGACAAAATGCTATGGCTAATTTCAGTTCCGGAATGACAAGTTTAGGCTTGAGCAATGTGCCGCAGCTCGAGTTGGCAAGCCAACCTGCAGGTATGACTTTACCTTCAGGCCAAAATTTATCATTGAACAATCGAAATCGGGAAATACCCGAAAAGCACGCAGTGGCTAATTGGAGCAACGAAAACGGTGGCTTAGTCTTCAACAATGGAGGGCAGCTGGAGTTTATAAGACAACCCGTAAATACCAACCAAACTTCGATAGAGTCAGGTCATAATTCGACACTGGAAAATTTGCTTTCCGGAAACAACTTAGGCAACTTAAGAAATGTAGCTCAGCTGGAGTTAGCTAGGCCACCTGCAAATATGCCTGCATATAGGGTAGAGTCAGGTCAAAATTTATCATCAAACAATCGAAATTGGGAAACACCTGGATCGTATTCTACGGCTAATTTGAATATCGGAAACAATGGCTTAGGGTTGAGCAATGTAGCTCAGGTGCAGTTAGCAAACCCACCTGGCCAAAATTTATCATCCAACGATCAAAATTGGGAAATACCTGGATCGTATTCTACGGCTAATTTGAATATCGGAAACAATGGCTTAGGGTTGAGCAATGTAGCTCAGGTGCAGTTAGCAAACCCACCTGGCCAAAATTTATCATCCAACGATCAAAATTGGGAAATACCTGGATCGTATTCTACGGCTAATTTGAATATCGGAAACAATGGCTTAGGGTTGAGCAATGTAGCTCAGGTGCAGTTAGCAAACCCACCTGGCCAAAATTTATCATCCAACGATCAAAATTGGGAAATAATTGGAAAGAACGCTGTGGCTAATTTGAATACCGGAAACAATGGCTTAGGGTTGAGCAATGTAGCTCAGATGGAGTTAGCAAACCCACCTGGTCAAAATTTATCATCGAACAATAAAGTCGGGAATAATTGGAAAGAACGCTGTGGCTAATTTGAATACGGGAAACAATGGCTTAGGCTTGCAAAATGTATCGCAGTTCGAGTTAATGAAAAAACCCGCAAACGGGAACGAAACTTCGGTAGTGTCAGGTCAAAATTTGCTGCCGATAAATGCTGAAAAGGACGCAGTGCCAAATAACAGATCCGGAAACAATAGCTTAGACTTCCTCAATTGTACGCAGCAAGACCTGGCAAGGCGACCTCCAATTAGAGAGACAACTCCAAATTCATTACCGAACATCTTCGATTGGGAAACACCTAACGCACACTCTACTCTAAGCAATACCTGTCAAGAATCGGATCCTACAAGCCTACCCTGGAAAATAAACAGTGGCGTCAACCTTCAACAGCCCCACGCGGCACTACATGAGTGCATCCATATGATACCAGAATGCTCTGAAAACCAAATTTGGCCTAGACCTGAGGAGCAAACCATAAAACCATTTTGTGTGGCTGATTTAATAGGTTTCCAGAAGCACGATCTGGAGAACGCTAATCCTTTTGCTTTGGCCAGAGAAGCACATCTGGCATTAGGTAAGTTTATTGAAAGCTATGTGAAAATTTTTAAGTTGGTAATGCAAATTTTATTTATAGAACGATACATGAAGGAAAAGGCTGAATCCCAGGAGGGAGCATCTAAGAATCCCAATAAATAAAGGCAGTGTAGAAATTTTTGACTAAGTACGCTATGTACAGAAAAGTGAGTTATGAGAAGACGATTTTAAAAAAGAAAGATGATTTGTATAAATTTCATTTTTTGCCAATTGTATTTTGGGAATTTTGAATAAAAGTTAAATTTATTAACATTTTGAATGCCATTTTTAATTGTGTGAGTGAGGGCTTCTCTATCAATATTACTGATCTTGTAAATTTATCTCTTAACCCAATTGTGTTTGCCCATCTTCATTTTCAGTGTTTACATCCCATGTTTTTCTAAGGAAGACAAATTTATTTATTTTTTCGATAGCGGGGCTATATAATATAGCTTCCACAGATTTAGATGGATCGATTATGAAGATATCGTAACCAAATTTGATACTCGGAAGGTTTTTATATGTCAAAAGTACTGCGCCAAATTTGATTAAAATGGTTGCCGGATGGATCGGTCAAAAAAACATTTTTGATACAAAATTCTTGTCTTTCGCTTATTTATGAAAATATCGTAAACAAATTTGATAAATAAATATATTTTGCAATATGATGGTACAAGGTGTCCTAAAGTCGTCCGCGCCCGCGGATTTGCGTAGTCAATATCAAAAAATAAAATTAATACAGCTTTTTTGATGGGAAACTCTAAGAATGTTCAAGAGTAATCAACATCCAACAGTTACTTGACGAAATCTGCGAATACGCTTAAAGATATCCAAGATTATGCTAACCAGTGGAAAATATAGTTCCTTAATATTTGTTATAAGAAGATGATACCACCATAGTGTTCCATACAAATATCAACCTATGTTACTTTCATCTAAGTCGGCAATTGAGCTGTGGAGAACACTTTCATCAGACGAGCCTTACTCTTTACAAGAGGATTACAGACGACTTTTAGTTGATAGAAGACATCAATGGGGGACACATTGTGTCAGTTGATAGAACCAGATAATGGATGCACTGTCTTTCCTTCTGTCAAGCTCGACTCCCAGGGGAGCATAGGGCCCGCTGTTACTTTCATCTTAGTAGGCAATTGAGAAGTAGAGATATTGTGTTCGTTGATAGAACCAGATAATGGATGCACTTTCCTTCCTTCTGTTATTCGTCCTTCTACGTCATCTTTGTATTAAAGGTTGGGTAAGCAAATATGGGTTTTTGAGGTCGCTGATCACGAATTCGGTGCTGGAAATTCAAAAATCACAAAGGCGTAGTGTAACTTCAGAAGTTTCTAACAGATCTAGAATCGCCTAATAAACAAAAATAAGGGTCTGAAATTTCAACAAACAAAGTGTTCGAAAACATTTGCAGGTTACTGGGTAGTTGTATACCTAAAAACCCAAAATATATATATGATTTGTTTCTCGACAAAGGTACACTCGTTGGCCCTTAATTTTGTTAACTAGTGTAGTTTATAAATCCGACTATAAAGTCAACACCATTGTATATCAACATATTTAATCTATTCGAGCTCACCCTGCAACAATCAATATACTAATTTATGGAACATATGTTGTCCAGTTTCAGACTATCTCTCCGCATCTCTCTCACAATTGTGCTGTCATGCATTCTAATTGCGACAATGATGGATCGCTTGGCCAGAAGCGTTTGGCTCCAACTGGCAGGAAAACTTTTGTTATATCTCAACCACATAATTGAAAACTTCATTGTGGCAACATGAAAGTCTTACTAAATAGACTAAGTCAGTGTTTGTTGAACTGTGCATTTTGGTTGTTTGCCATAGTGCCACTGCCCACGTGCTCCAAGCCGTTCCTGCTGCTAATCTCGCTCGTGGTGCGTTGCCTTTGGACCACATTGCTGCTGTACTTTGTGATTTTTGGTGTGAAATATGTAGTAACTTTGACCAAAATAGACATAGGCAGTCTGGTGGGCACCGCTGTCTTTCTGGGCAATGCTACGGTGGGTGTGTTGCTCATCTTGGAGAGCGTAATGAAGCGGCAGGCTCATGCACTGTTTATGGCACGTCGCAAAAAGGCGCAGCTGGAGCTGCAACGTTTGGACGTCAGAGCTGCTGGCCAGCAAATAAACATTAAACTCTGGTTGCTAATAGCGACAGAGTTTAGCTGCGATGCTTTGAGATCCTGGATCATGACCAGAGTCCAAGTCAATCCGGTGCATTTTAGCGCCTTGCCGCATACCTGGCTGCTGCGTTTTCGCTATGTGCAGCTGCTGCAACATGTCATGGAGCTGCAACAGCAGGGCCTACAGCTATGCAGCTGGTTACAGCAAATGGGTGTGGAGAATGCGCCCAAATCTCTACGAGGTTTGGATATATGGCAGCCATATGCGGCACAGGATTACAACAGATTGCAACAGCTGCGCCGCTGTTATGAACGCATTTTCGAGTGCTACGAATCCTTGAGTGATTGCTATGGCTGGGGCATGCTGGCGCTGCTGCTAATGGGCTTCTTTGACTTTGTCTCCAATGCCTACTGGATGCTGACCCGCAACTATCAGGGTCCGGCACAACATCAGCTGTACATAATTGCGTACAATGGTGGCACCAGCTTTGCCATGGGCAGTCTCATAAGTGCGCTCTTCTGGTACTCTGATGCAGGAGCGGAGAATGTAAGTGGTGGGTGGTTGGGCATGGTGGACGTGGTTGACCTGCAAATGACATTGATGAATGTGTTTCTTGGTTGTTGTTAATTGTAAAAGCTTTGCTGACGCTGCACTTTAGTTGACCCTTGCAAAGTCAACGCGTCCTTGGGTCAGTTGGCCACCATGTGGCATACGCAGTGGATTGACTTGTTGGCACGCAACGTGTTGCAGCTGTTTCGCTTGCTGCTCTGCATCTTTGCATTGAATCTCTTACCGCGTTGGCGTTTGCTGCAGGCATTGCAACTGGGTGGCTGGCTGGGCTGGTTGGCCTTTGCCTGCAGCAATACTGTCCAGCATACCACATTGAGCACGCAGGAGTGCACGCTGGGCTGTCTGGTTGGCCTAACGCTGTTTCTTACGCAAATTGTGGCACATCTGGTCATACTACTGGAAGTCTTTTTGCAGCAAGGTACCATCATGCAGCTGCGTCAGCAACAATTCCAGCTGCATGCAACTTGCTTCACTCAGCAGCTTCAGCCTGCATCCTACGTGGCTGGGGTGCTTCTCAGCCTGCTGACACCCATTCTGCTGCTGCATTGTCTTATCAGCTGGTCCTTGCAGCATTACAGCTCCGAAGCCATCCGCTTTTACTGGGTCTCGCTGCCAAGCACATTAGCACTACAGCTCAATCTTATCTCATTTCTGGCCGAGATTGTAGATGCCAATCGGCAGCTGTGCGGCATTAGGCAGCAGCTCAAGCTGCTGGCTGTGCAGCATTTTGGCCAGGCTCAACTGCAGCTGGGCACTTTGGAGCGGCTGAAGCTACGCTATAGCGACATGTATCATCTCTTCGAGCTTATGAACATGGCCTATGGCAGCAGT
This sequence comes from Chymomyza amoena, assembly GCA_037043745.1. Taxonomy (NCBI): domain Eukaryota; kingdom Metazoa; phylum Arthropoda; class Insecta; order Diptera; family Drosophilidae; genus Chymomyza; species Chymomyza amoena. The sequence continues at coordinate 24,482 of JBAMAX010000091.1, forward strand.
TTGTTGGCTACTAGCATTGTGTTTTTTGTCGACTTTGTTTGCAATTCGTATTGGATATTTATGGGGCTGCTCCTCTCCCGCTTCAGTGTTTATGGCTTTCTGCAGAACTTTGGCTTTGTGTTTAATGTGGTGCTGTTGCTCACCTCGGCTTGTTGGTACTGTCAGCAGAGCTTCAACAAGGTAAGCTTGTTATCGAATGGAACGTCTGAAAGATTAAGCGTATGAAGATTTTTCCAAAGAAGATACTATTTTTTAGGAGCTACTACTACTACTTAGGGCCTTAAAGTTTTGGTAATGTTCATGTTGGTGTCGTTAGAGCATGAAGTTGGCACCTCAAAATCCTGTGTGCTGGCTTGGAGAAATGTTTCCATTACATGTTTCCGTACACAAGTTACGTGGTGGGGGTGTCTTGAAAATACCGTGCTTGGTCACTCGATCGGGAGAGGGTATATGTTTATGTAGCGCTGTCAAAAATATTCGGTAAACTTTTTTTCTGGAAAAAACGGACTTGTGTTTTAAAAATTTTTTAAATTTTCGACCTTTTCTTTACAATTGCTACGACTTACGAAGGACTAAGTTACAACTGGATTGGAGGGTCTCCGCATATAATTCGGTTGGCCACCGAGGGAGGAAGAGCTTCAAAAATTGGGTCACGCAGTTTGGGTACAGCCCCTTACCTAATGGCAATACGGCTGCCAGAAAGGCATTAGGATTTGTTCTTTATTACTCTTGGCTTCAGAATTCTTCCTCGACAGTTCAGGTGATCCTACCGTTCGCAATGCTACCTCTGACATCGTTTTGGAATTCATCGCCTCTCATTAGCCCCTCACCATGGCAAGGCAGCAATCTATAAGGGTCAATGGGTTTTATTTAATTTGTATTTGGTTTCCTAGCTTTATCAGAAATTCTGGCATATCGGGGGATTTTAAATAATTTCAAAGGAGAAGTAGTTGTACAGTAAATGAAGGCTCAAGAATTAGGTTTATTGAAAAAAAAAAAAATACCTAATGGATGAAACTTTCAGGGATCGGTAGGGATCTTTTTTAAGTCCAAAATAGAGTTTTCATATGTGTGGGTACGGGGCGTAGCATCGCAACCAGATATAAATGTTGCTACTTTTTTTTGCATGATATCTTCTTTATCATTAAACTTAGTCATGATTTGAAGGTCGATATTACTGCAAAAAATACTATCTATCAAAAAATACATAAATCATGAATGGAGGTTAATTGGTTCAAGTACAATGCCGGCTCAAGATTAAAAGTTGGAAATCATGTTTGGAGCATTTCGAATAAATTGCAAATTTATGCCTAAAAAGTTTCATCCATTTTTTTCCAGATGAAATTCTTCGTTAATTGTACTAATGGGCTTAATTTAATTCGTATTTATTTTGAAATTGATAGTAAGCTATGCCAGAAGAATTTCCACGGACTTTAAAATAAGTTCTATGAACCAATATTTCCTCATAAAGCTTTTTTGCATATTTTCCACTTAATTTCAAAGGGTATTGGTTCATAATTGAGACTCAGTTTTACGTGCATCCAAAATTTACAAAACACTCATATCACGTTTAAGAGAGTCAGATCAAAATTTTTGGAAACTCAGAAGGAGTTCCATCTCAGAATCTGCCAAGCGCTAATGAATAAAAGTATTTTAGAGATATTATTTATTTTTTTGTCTCCAGATCTAGCACTTGGAGGTTCTCTACTTCGGCCCAATTCAAATAATTTTTTTTATAAAATTTAAATCTTTAAGTTGCATCCAGAAAATATTTGCTTATATCTTCATAATTTTATTAGCATTATGACTTCAGCAGGCACATTCAAAATTTTAAAGAATCTGAGATAATTTGTATACAGACCCTGCCTTGGAATCCGACCATAAAAAATTTCAGGAGATAGTCCAGTCGGAGTTTGGAGGATGGAACCGTTCGCAGCAGTGCATGTAAATGCGAAAAATTTCTGATCGCCATTCACTTGGGAGTGGCCAGAAATGATTCTTCTGCTGAACGGTTCAAGCAGCTCACAAACTTCCGACTATCGTGTCAAGTATCCTCTGGCTATTCCCCTGAACAACCGTTCTGGGGGCTAGCTAATTGTGAGAAGGCGAATCGTAGCGACTGTTCCCCATGATGGGGCGGCTACAAAAGACGTCTGTTTTCCCACAGTGGGCGGTCTCATATCTTGGAAAACATCAACTAAGCGAAACAAAAATGTTAACTACATGAAATATGACAACAAACGGAATAGTTCCCCAAGGGGTAACCATATATTGGCTAATCACCCTAATGCCGAAATGACAGTAGTAACCCTCGGATTTGGGTGTGCGGCATCTTTCATGTGCTAGCGGCAACCGTGACGCTACAATAAACGAATCGAATCGAAGTCCAATCGACACTATAGTGGCTCAGAGGTCGTGTTAAGAAACCACCTTACCTGTTACAGGGAAGCTCTTATGAATTTGGAGCCACTACATCTGTCTCCGATGTCCCAGAATCGCCAGTACAGTTCAAGGATTGGACACAACCTTCAAAATACGTATTTTAATGGGTTTGATGAGTTGATTAATTTCAACACCCTGAACTGTGCTGACATTTTTTGGACCTTGGATTCAGTTAAAGCGAGCTTGGGGTTATTGTTGGATTAAATTAAAAACAAATCGTCGTAAAAACATCGTAACTCGAAAAAATTGTTCTGGTTATCTCAGAATTCTGGGAGTGTTTTAAACTCAAATTTGGATACCTCAGCTTAAAGTGTAGACCTCCAGCAAGTAAGGTTCAGCGCACCATTTGTGGTCCTTTGTTACAGTTTCTTTATTTTCACTGTAATCTAGAACTTCAAACTAATCCATTTGAAGCTAAAAATTTAAATTTTTCTCCATATAGAGCCGTCAAATTGGCTGTCTCATATCCAAGCTGGTCAAGCCCATGGGCAATAAGCGTTATAATGATTTGGTCAGCGAATTTTCACTGCAAGCCTTACATCAGCGTTTTGTGGTAACAGCCAAGGACTTCTTCACCCTCAATCTGCATCTACTAAGCAGTGTAAGTACAGGAGATTATCTTAAAAACAGGATATTTAATTAAATTCTTACAGATGTTTGCTGCAGTGGTTACCTACTTGGTCATATTACTGCAGTTTATGTTTGCGGAAAAGAGCGCCGAGAAGCAAGTCAAAACCGAATGAACGGATGTATCTGTAGGGCGTTAGGAACAGTGTTAATAAGTAGAAAATTAAATTGTTTGTCAAGAATAAACAGGAAAAGTTGCAAGTATTAAAGTAAATGCCACAAATTCTATTCATAAATTCTCACACTCTTAGGTGACCCTTTTTTTGGGTTTGTGTACCAGTTTGGAAGTGGTACTGGGTACTAGTTGTAGTTGTTGCACCCACAACAGCTCATCATTATTTATGCCACCCACTTGGAACAAATCCACAAACACTATATAACTCGTTTGGGCTGCAGAAGTTAGATTGCGCAAAGTTTCGTTTTTCGTAAGTGCATTTTACAAGCAGACAAAACTACTTCACGCATATTAAACTGGCAGAGGCAGAAACAACAAAAAAAAATAAAAATAGAAGAAGTGCGCCGGATATGCAGAGAGCATCTCGAATGTCGTATACCCTGTACTGCTAAGTCCTAATTTTCAACTAAAGTTAGAATAGGGTTAGGTTAGATAAGCTACACTCTGGTAGAGGTCACGCCGAAGCCCCAAAGTTTGTTGAGATGTCTATTAAGAAGCGGGAGAACAATGGAAAAAGGAAGAATAGTAGGAAGAGGAGGGGAAAGGACGAGGAACAGAGGAGGAATATAATATACCCTGCACCCGATTTCTTTATTTTAACTTTTTACATGATCCTAACGAAGGTTAGGATGCGGTTAGGTTAGATAAGCTACACTCTGGAAGAGGTCACCCTGAAGCCCCAAAGTAGGTTGAGATGTTTGTTAAAAAACTGTAACATAATGGAAAAAGGAAGAATAGTAGGAAGAGGAGGGGAAAGGGACGAGGAATAGGAGGAGGAATGTAATAAACCCTGTTTCCGATTTCTTTATTTTAACTTTTACATGATCCTAACGATGGTTAGGTTAGATAATCTACACTCTGGAAGAGGTCAACCCGAAGCCCCTAAGTGAGTTGAGATGTCTTTTAAGAAGTTGGAGAACAATGGAAAAAGGATGAACAGTACGGTGAGGAGGGAAAGGTTTGCAGATAGGAGGGGCTTGCGGGCTTTATCCGAGACATAGTCGCTTAGTTTTCTAAGAACGTAATCACTCTGATTACCAACCGCTTTAAAGTTGTGATAAATATAGTCAGACCCAATATGGATAGATATGCGCATCAAACCAGGTCTTCTTGAAAAAATATTCCTAGAGACTAGGCTCGTCGATCTCACTACGAAACCATTTTGAGGATACGATGATGAGATGCAGCCACGGAAGATCACGGGCCGTAGAAAGAAAATCAGAATCCGTCGTGAAATTGTAACCCTCTATTATACCTTAAAATTGAATCACAATAGGATGACAGCAATTTCACCGCGCCTCTATGTAAACCCGGGCCCGGCGCATCTCCCTCTCGTCGGGCGTGGGCTGATCTATCTGTCAATCCAGGTTTACGAAAAAAATGTTTCGCAGTTACTGAAAGCCATTTTATAGGCTGGGATCACAGCAAAGGAAGTGAAAAGTTTTTCGCTGCCGCGGGGCGTCTCATTATAAGTGTACGATGCTTTCTAGCTTTTTCCTATCCCCGCAGATACGACAGAAGACGGGGTGGCAACAACCATTAAGCCTGTGATTATGTCTGTCACCATCCCGGTCCTGGTATTCTAAGCCATAGAAGTTCGGATGTTTGCCTTACACTATACTTTCACATGGATGTCCTATTCTCGTTCTGACTGTGTTGTAATTATCGCATGGCACAGTGCCGCAATTTGATCCGCGTCGAAGAGTGCTGGATATGGGTCAGGATCCGCTATCGAAGGGAATCTCGAACATTGTAACTATTGGATAAGCAAAGACATTGTGCCGCGTTATGCGCGCATAGATTAATTTGCGCCAGAGCTGACGTCTTCTCAAAGTTTTATACATTTTCTTTATGACAAAGTTCAGAGGTCTGAGTTGACTGACTGTCGTCTATCATACATCTACCGGTCGATTTTCTGACGAGCTCATTTTCTGTATATGATAATCTCTTGGCAGACTTTATTTGATAACTGGCGCTGGGGCTTAGTGCAGCAACTCTCATCTATGCATAGGTAATACATAGGGTTCCGAGTGAAAAATGCGGTCATTCCATTCGCGTTCTCGAAAGAGTACTGTTTTAAAGGAGAACAAAATCAATCACCTCCAAACTTTCCAAAAATGGAGTTAGATTGCAAAATGTACATATAAGAGAGGACGTAACACAAAAACATTCACTAAAATCGTTCATAAAAATTTGTTTTGTAATTTTAGGGGAGGTCTCTTGGAACGGAAAAATAGATTTTCTTATGCATTTTGAGATACATTTGAGTAAATACAAATTGCATAATTTGGCAATAATCTGCAAAAAGTAGTGAAAATAAATTGACATTTGAATTTCAATTAAGCGTGGAAATCGATTTGCAAATTTAGCTTAAGGCTTAGTCAACTGTGCAGCAAAAGTATCTTTGGAAGTCTGCGCCATTATTTTGTTGTAGCAAAAAAGTTCTCCATTTTGTACATTATATAATTTTAAGTTGTTTCAATTCCAATAAACCCAGTTGGACTCATAGTTTGAGATGGCGGCGAGGCTTTCTGCCATTTTACATGCACAATTTTAAGGAAATAAATACGAAATTTAACTTTGAAAGATGATTTTATTTTCAGACTTCATTTAAATTTCTCCAATTAATTCCAGAAATCATTTCGTGGTACTTCGTGGTACATCCCCAATACGACGCCTGGCGCGCGACTTTTGTCCATACGTTGGTCCACCAACTCGGTTATCTTGAAACCCCCATCATCTTTCGCTTTAATCTTTAATAGAATAACATTATTCTTATTCCGCTCCGAACCAGTCTGCTTGGTATCAGTCAAACAGCGTTTCAGCTTTTGCATATCTGTAAAATAAATTTTGAAACGCTTTCTTAATCTGTCCATCCAGCATGGTATTATGGCTGCCATGCAACGTTTTCTTGGAATTGGTTCCACGCTACATAAAGTGAAAAAACTAAAATGCGTATTACCTTCGGGATCGAACTCTAGCACCTTCATCGACTCCATAAATTGATTTAGACCTAATGGGTATTCCTTCTCCTGGTTCGTCATGTTGTTTTTTTATGAAAATAATTTAAATTTTCTTTTAATAAAAAGCACTTGCACGTGTGACTTTTGACTTTTGAGAGAATTTAAGATAGTGATGGAAAATTACGTCTTTGAGGTGGTTTCAATTGCCGCAGTTATCGTTAAGTTATCGAATGAAGCGCAACTTATTTAGCTTATGCTGGGTTTGAAATGCGCTTGCGCGGCTGAGGCTGTTTGCACTTTGATTTAGCAATGAAAAATGAATAAAAAATGTAAATAATTTTCTTTGGTAACAGATTAAATGATATTGTTAATAATTTATTACAAAAATTTAAGTAATACCTTAAAATATAAATTCTGTGACAATTTACTGTGAGGTGCGTGTTTGGTATGCCTCGATAACTCTAATTGAGCGAAAAAAACGAATGTTTCTGCCAAAAAGCGAACACGAGAATGAAAAAGTGAATATGTGTGCTTAAAAGCGGGCACATGATAACCCTTTTAATAGAAAAAAGAGGAAATAGTATGCTCAGTGGAAGACCAGCTTAAAAGCGGGCACACGATAGCCCCATTAATAGAAAAAGCAGGAAAAGATCTGCTTAGTGAAAGACCAGCCAAGCCGATTCAGCTGGATTCTCGTCTAGAGATTTCCTCAATTTTTTAAGATCGTAACCCAAAAAATTATTGTCTTATTAGAATTAGGACCCAATTGGATCAAATTTTGGGCTGGCTCTTGTGGTCTTCCTATTACGAATACCTCAGAGCCCATACCCAAATTACGTGACCCAATTATTACAATTTTTGAGTCACTTCCCCAATCTTGGTGACCAACCGTTTTGTAAACGATCTCTTGAGCTTAATAAAAGTGTTTAAATTAATGGAGCAAACCGCAGACCCCTAAGAGTTTAGGACGAAGGTAATTGATTTTGACGTGGCTGCCTATCCGTCTGTATATTTGTCAGTTCGTCTGTCGATATAAACTACTAGATCTGGGACTCTTAATATTATAATATTTTTTGGTGTAAACTTGGAGTAGCTAAAGCTTTCTAAAATCATTTTTCTGCACTAACTCAATATACCCTTTGTCCTTTGACTACAATGTCTAACAACAACAGAAAATACAGTGCAAGAAAAACTTTTTCTAATATGCAAATTCATGCCAAATAGCACAGAAAGGATAAAGTAACAGCAGCACATCCTTGAATTAACACGTGCGAGTGTTCGCATTAATTTGTAAACGGGTTCGGGTTTGTTCTAAGTTCCATGTTCAAAACCCTTGCCTAGGGGCCTACTGAAGTGTGGGTGTCTGTGGATGTGTTTTTGTGTGTGTTTCTGTGTGTGTATTTGAGAGCTGGCAGTTTTTGTCGTTAGCTATGCAAATGCTTCTGAGGCATGTAAATATTATTTACCACACTCACTTCCAGCTGCCTCAAGATGCAGCTTCCCCGTACACACACTTGTTAGAAAAGAGTGCCTGCCACTTCTACTGTTCTCAATTAACATAACAACTAAAACAGTTGAGTATTTATAAATATTTATGAGCGGTAAGGATTAGTTCCGCAAACGTTTTTTTCCAAGTAGCTACTCTTCTGTAAAGTTCAATTTCCAATTTATATAAAACTTTGCCAAGACAAGCTCAGTTTTTTTTTTTAATGGTCGAGAATGCAGTAATTTTCTAAATATTCAATTTAAATTAGCTCATTTAAAGAGACGATAGCCAAGTTGCCATTAGCGCATTGTCTTCCTGGAGCATCTCTTCCCGGATGGTTAAAGAATGCTATAACTACATCCAAACCCTGTCCGCCCGAAACAAAGTTGTGCTATGTTGGGTGCCTGGACACTCGGGAGTGGATGGTAACGCAATCGCTGACGATTTAGCACGACAGGAGTGCCTCCACCCAGACTTCATCTCCTGCGCCGTTTTGTGGTATTGGTTGGTCCACTATCAAAACCATGATAAACAAATGGGCCGCAGGAGAACATAGAGATACTGGTTCTCCCTTCCGGGGCTTCATCAAGCCAAAGTGCTTGTCAAACCTCTGAACGCAATCTCCTGGTAGCTTACCTATCTGGCCACCACACTGTTAGATATCATCTACAGAAAATTGGCCTATCGGACTCTTCAGAGTGCAGGCTCTGTCTAAAAGACGATGAAACCACCAGACATATTCTCTGTGACTGCCCGGCGCTGGTATGGGACACAGCCTGTCACATGGGAAAGGAACGGATTAGTCCCTTCCATCTCAGGTCCACACCAACAAAAACCTACTGCTATTCATGAGGAAAGCGGAAAGTCTTTTGTTTTAACCTTAGTGTATGGTACAGTGCCCCACCTCTCTGTGAGATACCCTTTTCGGAAAAAAAAGAGACGAATAAGATGCCGTGGGGATCTTGCATGATGCAGGAATATCCGTATTCATTCCGTACTTCGTAGTGGGCCCCAAAGCACACAAATCAGTTACCTTAAGCACTGTCACCACAATTTTCCAAGCGGAACTGTACGCAATAATGGAAACCGTAGAGCTTTTATCCAAAAGAGGGCTTAAGATCAAAATACTCTCAGACTGCCATCAGTCCTCAAAGCCCGAAAAACACATTTACTTCCAAAGGCCTTACAGAGTGCAGCAATGCATTCAACCAACTGGCCACCCACAACCAAGTCTCCTTGATATGGGTGCCCGACCATGAAAGACATGAAGGCAACGAAAAGGCGGACCTTTACGCCAAAAAAGGGGCGGAAAATCCATTTATTGGTCCATCTTCCTGTTTTAGGTTAAACAAAAACAATATAAAACGAGAGACTAAAAAATGAACTCGAGAAAAAATCAAAACAAAAATCGAACACTACGATCACAATAAACTGGAATGGCTTTAACGGCATCTATTATTCCAAAAAATTCCTGATTTTCAACGCCAAAAGAGCGAACACTACGCTCACTCTATATAGGAAAAGTCTCACTCTCTAGAGCACTAACAGGCCACTTCGCCTTGTCATATCGGATTCAAACACATGGAGATTTTGCTGTGACGAGGAAGAGTCTATGGAACACCTGATTAGAAACTGTGAGGCGGTAGGCCACAGAAGACAATTTTAGGTGCGTACCTAACAGAAGATGAAAACCTTCAAAGGCTCCATGTAAAAGAGCTGGTAAGTTTCCTCGACATACTGAACTTTTAAATATAAAGGGGGTCTATCAAACTGATCGCAGTGCATAAGGCCTATCCTAACCCACAACAACGATTACGATTACGATCCGTATTAATTTTGAGAAGAAATTTTTATTAAAAATTTAATTTAAGGGACCAACTTATGTATTTATTTTCTTCTTCATATTTTATTTACACTCTGTCTGTTATTCGACATTTACATTCGACAATTTACAAAATAATAATAAAAAACTATATACTATATAATAATAACAACAAGATTCCAGTCCCTAATTTATATATTTTATTTTAAAACACATGTTAATTAGCAATTCCTACTCACGTATATAAATTTTGTTTCTTCGGGACGAATGGCAAAAGATGCAACAGCTGATACCACCAAGTGCAGCCATCTTGTCTAAACACACAAACGCTCGTCACATTAAATTGTCACAAATTATAAATTGTAATAAGATAAATTAGAGCATATTTAAATTTCATATATCGCAGCCAAAATAAATTAATTTCTTATTTATTTAATTTATTTTAATTTCCAAACGTTTCAATTTAAATGTACATATTTTTGATATGTCACAGTGCAAACAGCCTTTGCTGCGCAACACCAATGTGAACACAGCATAAGTTAAGTTGGCTGCGCTTCATTCGATAGGTTACCGATAACAATAAAACTCAACACAATCTTGTAACTTTGCATCACTAGCATTAAAGCGTAACGCAAGTCTTTTCGAGTGTGTTTTAAATTCAACAAAAAGTGTGACAAAAAAAAAATTATGGATGACGATCAGGAAATGTTAAGCAGTCCGAATCCCCAGATGCTGAGGCGACGCCAGTTTAACATTCCCCGGGGTAACAATGTATTTAAATATTTTCGCTTTGTTCGGCGCAAACCTAAATGCAAAAACCAAAATTGTATGGCGGCCATATTTGTTAGCTAGATAGACAGAAATACTTTATGCATTTATTTTACAGATTCGGAGCAAGAAACCATTTCAAGACTAAGTGAGTTGAAAAATATCCGTTTGCTGCAAAAGTATAAGCGATTGCAGCGACAAGAAGAAGCAGAAAAAATAAAAGCTGCCAAGTTGAGGCTAATAAACAAATTAAGAAAACCTGCAAGCCCGATCGTACCTTTATCAGACTCCGTCTGTAATGGCATTAAGATAAATGGACCTGAATCTTGTATACCAGGTCAAAACAATGATATACCTAAACCAAGCCCTACGGCTAATTTTACACCAAACAATAATAACTTTGAAATTCCACCACCTGGTTATGCGGCTAATTTAACACCAGACAATCGGCGCTTGGAAATGCCATGCTCTATGGAAGTACCCAAATCTCGCTCTGCGCCTAATTTTTCAGGGGATTATCAAAACTTTAAATCACGTTGCGCGCCTTATAAAAATAATTTTACGCAGGGCAATCGCTCTATTGATTATTGGGCACCGGAAAATCGTCGCTACGAACAGCCTAGACACACCTCTATGGCTAACTTTACACCAGACAATCGGAGCTTGGAAATACCTGGACCATGCTCTGCGGCTAATTTTTCAGGCCAAAATCAAAACTTTAAAATACATAGCACGCCCTATAAGAATAATCTTACGCAGCGCAATCGCTCTATTGATTATTGGACACCGGAGAGTCGTTGCCAAGAACAGCCTAGACACAACTCTATGGCTAACTTTACACCAGACAATCGGAGCTTGGAAATACCTGGACCATGCTCTGCGGCTAATTTTTCAGGCCAAAATCAAAACTTTAAAATACATAGCACGCCCTATAAGAATAATCTTACGCAGCGCAATCGCTCTATTGATTATTGGACACCGGAGAGTCGTTGCCAAGAACAGCCTAGACACAACTCTATGGCTAACTTTACACCAGACAATCGGAGCTTGGAAATACCTGTACCATGCTCTGCGGCTAACTTTTCAGCCCAAAATCAAAACTTTGAAATACATAGCACGCCCTATAAGAATATTCTTACGCAGCGCAATCGCTTTATTAATTATTGGACACCGGAAAATCGTCGCCTGGAACAACCTAGACAGAGCTCTACGGCTAACTTTACGCCGGGCAATAATAACATGGAAATAACTACTCCAATCCTTACGTCTTATTCTACACCGGATCGAAACTTGGAAATGTCTAGGCTGCGCTCTACGGCCAATTTGAATATGGAAATACCTAACCAATATTCTGCGGCTAATGTCACACCAACAAATCGTAATTCGGAACTATCTGGCCCATGCTCAACGGCTAATGTGGGTTTCGGAAACTGTGACTTTGGCTTGCCCAATGTACCGCAGCTGGAGTGGGTAAGGCAACCCATATATGAGATTGAACCTTCTTTAGATTACGTAAATAATGGGAACCCGCTGTACGTACGTGAATCTAGCACGGCAGGACAAAACTATGCAGCTGGCAATCAAAATAATGAAATACCTACACCGAGATCTACGGCTATTAACAATCGGAATATGGAACTATCCACACTGTGCTCAACGGCCAATTTGGGCTTAGGAAACCGTGGCTTAGCCGCCTTGCACAATGTACCGCAGTTGGAGTCTGTGGGAAAACGTATATTCGTGATCACACCTTGCACGTCAGGACATAGCAATGTACCTGGATCATGCTCTACGATGCCTAAACAGAGCTCTACGGCTACATTGGCTCAAATGCCTACACAGAGCTCTACGGCTCATTTTACACCTACTAATCGTGACGTACAGATACCTAAGTCGATGTCTACGGCTACATTGGCTCATCCTAACGTTGCAATGTCTAGACAAGGCTCTACGGCTTATTTTGCTCCGACTAATCGTGCCGTTGAGATACCTAAGCCGATATCTACGGCTACATCGGCTCATCCTAACAATGAAATGCCTAGACAGAGCTCTACAGCTTATTTTATACCCACTAATCGTGGCGTTGAGATACCTAGACCACTATCTACTCCCAACATTGAAATGCCTAGACAGAGCTCTACGGCTTATTTTGCTCCGACTAATCGTGCCGTTGAGATACCTAAGCCGATATCTACGGCTACATCGGCTCATCCTAACAATGAAATGCCTAGACAGAGCTCTACGGCTTATTTTATACCCACTAATCGTGGCGTTGAGATACCTAAACCGCTATCTACGGCTACATCGGCTTATCCTAACGTTGAAATGCCCAGACAAGGCTCGACGGTTTACTTTGCACCGACTAGTCGCGGCGTTGAGATACCTAGGACGATATATACGGCTACATCGGCTTATCCTAACATTGAAATGCCTAGACAGAGCTCTACGGCTTATTTTGATAAGATACCTAAGCCGATATCTATGGCTACATCGGCTCATCCTAACAATGAAATGACTAGACAGAACTCTACGGCTTATTTTATACCCACTAATCGTGGCGTTGAGATACCTAGACCACTATCTACTCCCAACATTGAAATGCCTAGACAGAGCTCTACGGCTTATTTTGCACCGACTAATCGTGCCGTTGAGATACCTAACCCGATATCTATGGCTACATCGGCTCATCCTAACAATGAAATGCCTAGGCAGAGCTCTACGGCTTATTTTATACCCACTATTCATGGCGTTGAGATACCTAGACCACTATGTACTCCCAACATTGAAATGCCTAGACCTAGCTCTACGGCTTATTTTGATAAGATACCTAAGCCGATATCTATGACTACATCGGCTCATCCTAACAATGAAATGCCTAGACAGAACTCTACGGCTTATTTTATACCCACTAATCGTGGCGTTGAGATACCTAGACCACTATCTACTCCCAACATTGAAATGCCTAGACAGAGCTCTATGGCTTATTTTGCACCGACTAATCGTGCCGTTGAGATACCTAAGCCGATATCTATGGCTACATCGGCTCATCCTAACAATGAAATGCCTAGGCAGAGCTCTACGGCTTATTTTATACCCACTATTCATGGCGTTGAGATACCTAGACCACTATCTACTCCCAACATTGAAATGCCTAGACAGAGCTCTACGGCTTATTTTGATAAGATACCTAAGCCGATATCTATGGCTACATCGACTCATCCTAACAATGAAATGCCTAGACAGAACTCTACGGCTTATTTTATACCCACTAATCGTGGCGTTGAGATACCTAGACCACTATCTACTCCCAACATTGAAATGCCTAGACAGAGCTCTACGGCTTATTTTGCATCGACTAATGGTGCCGTTGAGATACCTAAGCCGATATCTATGGCTACATCGGCTCATCCTAACAATGAAATGCCTAGGCAGAGCTCTACGGCTTATTTTATACCCACTAATCGTGGCGTTGAGATACCTAGACCACTATCTACTCCCAACATTGAAATGCCTAGACAGAGCTCTACGGCTTATTATGCACCGACTAATCGTGCCGTTGAGATACCTAAGCCGATATCTATGGCTACATCGGCTCATCCTAACAATGAAATGCCTAGACAGAACTCTACGGCTTATTTTATACCCACTAATCGTGGCGTTGAGATACCTAAGCCGATGTCTACGGCTACATCGGCTCATCCAAACAATGAAGTGGCAAGACAGAGCTCTACGGCTTATTTTATAACCACTAATCGTGGCGTTGAGATACCTAAACCGATATCTATGGCTACATCGGCTCATCCTAACAATGAAATGCCTAGACAGAACTCTACGGCTCATTTTGCACCGATTAGTCGTGCAGTTGAGATACCTAAGCCGATATCTACGGCTACATCGGCTCATCCTAACAATGCAATGCCTAGACAGAGCTCTACGGCTTATTCTGCACCGACTAGTCGTGGCGTTGAGATACCTAGGACGATATATACGGCTGATACCACATCGAACAATCGAAATTTGGAACTGTCTAGACTGTGCTCAATGGCTAATTTGGGTTCCGGAAACTGTGGCTTAGGCTTGCGCAATGTTCCGCAGTCGGAGTCGATAAGAAACCGCATTTTTCGTAATCGAACCTTCCGCAGCTTCCATAAATAATGGGAACTCGGTGTGTGTACCTGAATCTTGCACGCTAGGACAAAACTATGTAACTGCCAACCGTAATAATGAAGTACCTATATCAAGCTCTACGGCGGATTTTACGCCGATTAGTCGTGGCATGGAGATGGCTATACCGATATCCACGGCTGACATCAAAAATCAGAATATGGAACTGTCTAGACTTTGCTCAACGGCTAATATGGGTCCTGGAAACTGTGGCTTGGGCTTGCGCAATGTTCCGCAGTCGGAATCGGTAAGAAACCGCATTTACGTAATCGAACCCTCCGTAGCTTCCGTAAATAATGGGAACTCGGTGTATGGGTATAATCCTTGCACGCCAGGACAAAGCTATGCAACTGCCAGCCGTAATTATAATATACCTATATCAAGCTCCACGGCTCATTTGACGCCAGACAGTCGTAGCGTGAATATACCTATACCAAACTCTACGGCTACATCGGCCAATCTCAACTTGGAAATGCCTAGACAGTGGTCTCCGGCTTATATTACTCCGAACAATCCACAGGGCAACCTTAACTGCTCTGCGACTAATTTGGGCTACGAAAATCAGATGGGTTTGGCAGGACAACCCACATACGTAAACGAACGTCCTGTAGATGCCGTAAATCGTAATAACACGCAATACGGAACTAAATCGTACAGACCAAACCAGCACAATGCACAGAACTATAATAATTTGGAAACTCTTACTTCGTCCTCTACGGCTACTTCTAGACCAAATAATGCACCTTTGCGCCAGCCAGATTTGATGGGCATAAATGGGAACGAAAACAATTATAATCTTCGTTGGAACAGGGAGGCTTGTGGTACCTTTGGTAAGTTTTTAAAACCCATATAAAATTATATTTTATTTTCTAATGCCTATTTTATTTGTAGAAGAAAACCAAAAAATGGAATAGGAAGAAGCTGATCATCCTACTTCCCAAGGTTACTTTTTTCCGTCACCACAACGCCCAGTGGAGCATAGTGCGTCAATAAGATCTCTTTGCTATGCACAAAGATTGCTTAGCTAAGAAATCAATTTTTTTTTAGTTTTCTATATAATCAATACTCATTTTAAACGGGACATGAACCGTATGGCTTATTTGTAACAAGGTTTAATAAATATGCTTCACTTAAGATTACTTTTTTTCCATTTGACCTGAGAGCATTAGTATAGCCAAGGCGGAATATTTATAAATTGTAAGCCTTGTATAAGCCCCTACATCTCAAAGATGATAAAATGATCAGACCAGAGATTTAGATTTAATTAACACTTAGATTTACTTAATTATTTTATTTTGATATATATTGGAACTACAGTAAGCTTTTAGGGTTCCTAAGCCGTACCCAAATTACGTGAACCAATTTTTACAATTTTCGAATCCCTCTCGGTGACCAACAGTAGTATATGCGAAGGCAACCCTCTCCCCCTTCCCTAGATATCACGTAGTAAGTCCTAGCAATTGTAAAAAAAAAGGTCGACAAATTTGTAAATTTTTGGAACCAATATATGAAAAAAAAACATGCCCATTAGGTTAGGTTAAACCAGTTGACCAATGGGGGAGTCACAGAGACTGCATAGTTCTTAGTAGAAACAGGTCCATTATTTCTAGAAAAAAAGCCAATTCACTATCGAATATAATTGACTACGTGACTTAAGCCTCGATCCGCCTCTCTCGAGTGAAAAAAACATGCCCATTAGGTAAGGTTACAACAGTAGACCCATGGGGGACTCACATATAGATTGCATACTTCTTAGTAGAAACAAGACCATTATTTCAAGAAACAAAAAAACATTTAACTATCGAATATAATTGACTACGTGACTAAAATCTCGACCCACCTCTCTCGCGTGACCACGCGTGGTCTTTTCAAGATCCTTCTTTCCGATCCCTAAGCACTGTACCGAGTAAAAATAGATTTATTGATAGTCGCCGCCTTCTGCGGCCGTAGCGGGTGTGGCCAGCGAAGTACGCAGGAGGCGGAGGCCCAATAGTTACCAATGGCAGGTACGTTAATGCGGCAGTTGGAACTTAGTGTCCCAACTCACTTAGGGCAAGAACAGACCTTTTGTTATACCAATAATGAGAGTAAGTGATAAGGATATTGAATAGACAAGAAAAAATTTGGGAAATAGGAAAAGTGGAAAGTGCAGGAACATGCTTAACGTGGGATTCCAACATAATAATAATAGTCTAGTGAATTATCGCTAGGCTATCGAGGCCGCTCAAAAGTTTTTTTTATTTTTCTTAAAAGGGTTCCTCAAAGAGAGGTAGGGCACTGCGACCAAAATGTCTTTTGTACCATACCCTTAAGTTAAAGGAAAAGAATTGCAGTAGGTCTTTTGTTGGTATTGACCTGAGATGGAAGGGACTAATCCGTTCCTTTCCCATTTGATACGCTCTGTCCCATACCAGCGCTGGGCAGTCACAGAGAATATGTTTGGTGATTTCATCGTATTCTAGACAGAGCCTGCACTCTGAAGATAGGCCAATTTCCCGTAGATGGTATCTAACAGTGTATTGTGGCCAGATAGGTAAGCTACCAGGAGCTTTAGCTCCGCTCTGCCAAGACCTTTTGTCTTGATCGCATCCAGAGGTTTGACAAGCACTTTTGCTTGACGAAGCCCCGAAAGGGAGAACCAGTATCTACTATGTTCTCCGGCGGCCCATTTGCTTATCATACCAATGCTTTTAATTTAATAGTTTTTTGTAAACAAAATTTGGTTCTTATGAACTTAAGGTTCAGTGCCAGATCTTCAGCTTTTAAAGATATCCCTGAAAGCAAACAAACAGTTCAGGGAGCATTTAAAAAAGTCGCTCATCCCACATCACAATTTTAAATCCTCTGCACTTTATTTTCGCCACCTGTACTTATACTAAGCTGTGCCACTGCATTATGCGCAGCTGTGACGTCAGCACACAGCGTTAGTTAAGTTGGATACACGCTTTATGACGTCACAAAATTGCCAGTTAACTTGGCGACATCTATTTAAATTACAAATTAGCCAAAACCACAAAAGCAAAAGTTTATTGTGGGGACAGCTTAGTTGTTGAAATCGACCAAATCGCCTTAACTCTTTGTTGGAAATTTTTCCGAAATTGTATTCAAGTTTTGGTGATAACACTAAACTAATTGCTTTTTTGGAAATTATCAGGCAATTCAACTTTTTGACTAATAAAAACTTGTATGCATGCATGAATATTTTATCCACTTTACAAACTGTGTGTACCCAACTTTTTTGATGAATTTTCAATTTAGAATGCGCATTGTCTTTAGGCGAGAGTGAAGTGAGAGTGAGCGGGAGCGTAGAGAAGCTGTCGGCTAAAGTTTTTAAATATTCATAAAATTTTTGGCTCAGAATTTATGCAACTTTTCAAATTTCATTAGTCAAATGAACGTAAAGTTCATTTTGAGTTTTGCCTAATAAGTAGGTAAAAATTTCGGTGTTCTTTTTTTCTCAGTGACTCGATGTACTGACAAATGAGTTTTACGATTTCGAGTGCAAATGAAGTTGCGTGCCAGAGCAGTGTTGGAAAGTGTTTGCGTGTGTGTTGGCAATCCTCTTTTATGGCTATAACTTGACTATAGCCCTAGAGTTAAACCAGTTTAGTTTATGGTTTTGAAATCTATTGCCTTTTGTGTAAATACGTTTTTGCCTTTTTCGTTTTGAAATCGAAATTTTATGCTAATTTTGCAACACCCCACACCAACACACACACGCTGCTCTTTTGGCACTTACACATATACATATGTGTATATGCAATTGTATGTGTTCCGGGCCTAGGCCTAGTCCTGGGCCTTATCTGGTTGTCTGACGCCTGTCAACACGAGGCATTACAAAGCAATTACGGATTTGTTTATGGCATTGTAACTGAATCGCTGAGTTTGCACTTTGCCTGGAACGCTTTGTATCTAGATAAGTGTTGTACATATCAAGGCTTTTGGCCTGGAAAAGCCAGCACAACTACATACACACATATATACACACATATAGTACATATACATTTAATCAACACTTGACTCTTTGGAGCATTTGATAAAATTAATCAGCAACTTTTGCACACACTTTTTCTATATGGGGGGGCTGTCACGTGTAATAAATTTGTCACTTGCAACAATTTGATCAAAAACAAGAAGGACAACCCGCAGGACAACAACAGCAATAATAACCACAAGTATGACCAAACCAAACCACAAGAAACCGCCTTTGGAGACCGCAAAGGATGTGCCGGAACCTTGGAAAGATGAAGCAGGAGCAGCAGCAGCGCCAGCAGCAAAAAGTGCGTCACTTAAAACTTTTGCACTCACTTGACCAAAGCGTAGCAAAGTTTTATTTTCTGTTAGCAAATTTCCCAGGGGTCCGAAACAACTAAGAAGCAGCCAAGCGTACGCTATGTAAGTATTGCAACGACGATATATGTCTATATATATTATTATGTTAGAGTGGACCTTAGTTGAGGAATTCATAATTTTGTCAGTTTGTATGACCTACAACGAGGATAAAGAGGTATAGAAGTTCGTGGAAATGTTTGTAACAAGCAGAAAAAAGCTCCACTGACTCCGGAATTTAATAAACATTTTCATCTATTTTTCTTATTAAACAAGTCAACATGGTTTAGATCGTGGAAGGGTAATTTCTGAAGTAATTTGCTCTTTAGAATCCGAGTCCGGGATCTGAATCACTTTCATCACGTCAGGATTTTGAGATATTTGACCAGAAAAACCACGTTTTTTATTACTTTTGGGTTTATGTACAGGGTGCAAAAGTTGTTTCGGTCCCTGATCGCTGAGAACTAATATGAGGTCAGAAAAATAAACCCCCAACTGAAAAATTTCAAAATAAATTTAACAGTTAATAGTTATTGTCTCAAAGGCTTAATGCAAAGGCTAATGACGTCGAAGGGATATATTTCGTAAATTCGATTTGGAAAAAAAAACCGTAATTGATCTATTTAAGTTATAGTGTAAGATTGGTACTAAATGATGTAACTGGAAATACAGACCCTAAAAATTTGTTGCTTTCTGTACATACTTAACTTTAAAAGTAAGAAATCAAATATCTCAAAATCCTGACATGATGGGCCAACTCTGACCCTTGATTCGGATTCTACTCAATAATTTACTTCAGAAATGTTAGCTTTCCAAAAACTAAAATGACTCCGGTATTTGTAGACCTGTGTTATTTATTATAAAGTTAAAATATTCGAAATCTCAGAGCAAAGCGCTCGAGTTCTAGATTTTAATCGATGTACATGTTACCAAAAAGCCCAGTGGAACTAAAGAGCTTCAACTTGCAACGTTTTTCCCTATACGAAATTTTCCTTAAAAATTTATATCTGCATAAAGTTTGATGTATATACTTTGAGAATTAAGTAACAGCCACATTTAGCATAGGTTCAGTTTGTAATTGCAAAAATTTGAGTGCCCGACAATGTACCCTGTACCCAGGCCCGATGAGAGAATGGGGAAATGGGGATTCCCCCGGACACGGAGTTTTCTTAGAGTTACTGTCGCGATTCAATTTAATGGTTTAATAGAGGGCCCGGACTTTCTCTCTACGGCCTTGCTTGTAACTATTTTCCCACAATAAGGTTACATAAGCGTTAAAATTTGTGCGGATGCTTTAAGAAGTCCGTCGGTTTAAAGAAAATAATTAGCGGGCTAGCCACTTTATTCTGATTATTAGGTTTAGTAAGTTTTGATATCATTGAGGCTTATATATTAATTTATATACAGAAAATAGAACCTTTTCGAATTTATTAATTGCTCGGATCTGATTACTGTGTATATATCATGATCCGTTCAGGTGGAGTGGAAATTTTGAAAATACCACGTTTGCTCACGCAAACGGACGGAGGTTCTATATTTATGCCACGTAGTCAATAATAAATATGCGGTTCCAGAAATGATGGACCTTTTTTTTTACTTAAAAATTGGCTGTATTTTTTTTTATTCAATAAGGTTATATCTGGTTTGCGGAACTAGTGTCAAAGTAGAACATGTTCAAATTTATTAAGAGAACTACTCCGATTTAAGTCAGGTTGCTACCCTAGGGGTAGACTCAGCGCCTAGTTATCTCCAAGGAAATTAAAAATGTACCTCAAATTTCATTTTATTAAGGACGGATTGCAGACGCATTGAAATTATTGGGTTTACGAGAGTACAGAGAAATTTTTTGTGTAAGCTAATTAATTTTGGTTCCAAATTTTTGCCAGGTGGCTTGTATAACGTTGATGTCATTCGCTAAATTCTACTTTGAGAATGGAGATAGATATTGGCATAAATGCACAACCTTTTTTTTGCTTTTATAAGGTAAGATATCTAGGAATTTATGCGAATGAAAAGACATGGATCAATCGTTACTCAAGCTTCTGACATGCACTTTTGTGTAAAAAAAAGGATCGTATATTCTTCAAATCAAGTGCACCCTTGAAGCAAAAATGTCAGGGATTCAAATGGTTAAAGAAACTAAATCTACTTAAGTCAGTCTAAAGCTTTCGAAATGAAAAGCCTCAATATAGTATTCGTTGCAAGCTCCATCGTCCAAAAGTAGTCTATGTATTGGAACAATCAATTCCAGAGGTTCCAGTGTATTTCTCTCCACATAATATGTTGTCTAAAACGAAAAAGAGCCTGATTAGCTATTTTATATTTGAATATTTTATCGTCTGTTTAACTAACCTTGGGATGTATTGCAGCTTTGAAATAAAAGAAGAGATATTTAAGAAAAAAAATTGGGATTTATTGACTCTTATTTATGAAATTTGGTATCGAATTATTTAGGCGCATTATTATTAGATCATCAAAAAAGTGATTAAAGGATAAAAGTAAATAAACAAATTTGACAGCTCTAACAAAAATTTAGTCAATTATCGGAGCAGTGGGAACCAAACATTGTTGGGCAATCAACAAATAAAAATGTAAACAAACTTTATTGCGGAACAGTGAAAACGAAACAATCGGTTAACTCACTTCACGCACTTGTTCTTTCTGTGCAACATTCCACTTTGAATGCGCATATCTTTTGAACCACATCGAATTTTTTGGTGAAGTTAAACAAAAAAATTAACTTAGATCTCTTGACTTTAAGTTGCATAATTATTTAATTTGATTTTTGAGCTTTTCAGTATCATTTTCAGTTATTTGATTGATGAAGGAGTTCTTTTTTGGAGAGGCGTAAATTTGAACCTTTTGCCTTATAAACTAACTTTAGATAAAAATAATCGAAGTACCGACCAATTATTTATTATAAAGGGTTAAAATACGAAAGTTCTTTTGAATTAAATAAAAAAATGTAAAATTTTTTAGTCACGCATTCTGTTGTATATTTAAAACATATTATTAAAACTAGCAGGAGTGAATAAATATTTAAAGAATTGATTTACTTTTGTTATTATAAAACAATCGTCAAAACAATCTACCTGCCTTGTTCAAAAAACTTGAATGAAATGTCACAGCTAAAAACTTAACATTCGAATATTAATCAGTTCGCGAAATGCGTGTGCTAAGAATACATTAAGAATTTAGGCATCAATAAAAGTAGAAATTCCAGTACTATTAAGGAGTTGTAAACGAGAAGCAAGAAACTTATAAAGATTCGTAGAAGGCTCGCAAAAATTATATAAAATAATTTAAATTACAAACTAAAATAAATAAAACCAACAAAAGGTTTAATGCATAACATATTAAAAATATGTTCCTTGACCTTCCAAACTTGCCCACTAATAACTCTTATAAATAAATAAAGTGCTATGAAAATATGGCAACGTATTACTCAGGCGCAAAACTGATTCTCAAGAATGTGCTTAAAAGCTTAAACTCAAAGTAATAAATAGATTTTACTAAATAAACTAAATTTTAACACAACTTTACTAAAGCATCGGAACAGTGGGAAAGAAACCAGAGGGCAATCAACGAATAAGCAAGTTAAGCGCAAATATATTATTGTGGAACCGTGGAAATGAAACATACAAACAATGAACATATGTTGCAAGCAAAATTTTTAGCCAGACGGTAGAGAGAGAGATCCAATTTGAAAATGATGCTTAAAATTAAATTTTACAGTTATTTCAGTAGCATCTATTTATAAAATTAAAGTCATTACGAAAATATAGTAAATCGCGTCCCACGATTTTTATATCCTGTACCGTATGGTACAAAGAAGACAAGTTTATTTTATTTTTTTTGATATGGGGTTAAATTATATAGCTTCCATAGGGGTGTTTCAGACGACCTCGAAAAAAAAAAGTTTTAGATGCCCAAATTTGACATTGGAAAGTTTTTTATAGCTTCCAAGCACTGTACAAATTTGATCAAAATCGGTGAACTAAATCATATAGTATAGTTCCCACAGGACCGATTTTCACAAAAATCGATTTTTGAACAAAATTTATTGTGTTTCGTTTGTTTGTGAAGATATTGGAATTCAAATTGGCCCTTTTAAGTTTTTTTTAGGTCTTAAGCATTGTATCGAATTTTATTAAAATCGATAAGTCATATCATATATCATATATCTCCCATAGGATGAATCGGTTCAAAAAACGTTTTTATACAAAATTCGTTGTTTCGTTTGTTTGTAAAGATATTTGTACTAAATTCGGTATTCAGATCTTTTTTAAGGTATTAAGGTACTGTGTCAAATTTTATCAACATCGGCTGACAATATCATATAGCTCCTATAGGACCAGTCTGTCAAAAAACGTTTTTATAAAAAATGTTTTGTGTTTCGTTTGTTTTTGAAGATATTGGAACCAAATTTGACACTTATCTACGCATCTTTTTAAGAAAAATTATTGGAAGCAGAGTCTGTTCATCCAAGCATGTATGTTGGAGCGCCTACTTTCAAGACACATAAATGAATATACTACAATCAATTTATTTGTCGCTGTTTATTCTAAAAAGTTTTTTTACATTATTACATTTTGTGCATAATGTTTGAACATTAAATTTGCTTCATCTCCACAAACAGTTTTGAGGTTCGTACAATTTGAAAGTTTCTAAATTAGTAAAAGCGAGTTCAATGCAATATCAAAAAATTATTTGTTCGACGATGCTTTCGAGTTAATCTTCGTCTCAGCGCATTTTTGTGATAATAATAGCAAAAAGCTGAAGTGTGCACTCGATAAATGTTCGATAGTTGCAGTAATCGCTGCTAACTTCGTAAAATTCCATCACTCACTTCACATTTGTGGCAACTCATTTTATGTCGTGCAGCCATTTTCATTTTCATTTTCAACATTTCATTTTTATTTTCGTACTTTAAATTAAAAAAAATGGCAACATTGACGCATTTTAATCCGTTAACGGTTCTGATGTCTTTGGGTAAGTTAAAAATAATAAACTTTTGTTAATTTTAATTTGAGTGATACGTTGCAGACGAGTATGGAAAAGATTACGTGCAAAATTACAGTAAAACTTATGGACGCAATGGACTAACAAAAAATAAGTCTATGAAACATCGTGGCCAGACTCAACGTGCAGGGCCTAAAGGAATTCAAAAGAAAACATTTCCGAAACGAAATCAACAAAATTTGAGTATTGAAAACAATGCCGAAGGTATGCGCAACAAGCAGCAACCGCGTAATGGGTTTAAACCAAAAGAAGGCAACAAAGAACCAATTCCGTCAGGTGCTTTGTCTTCCCGCATTTCATCATGGCCGGGTGACCGTGCCCGACATTATGCATACCAAGAGCGTGACGTTCGCCGCAACGTGATAGAGCAATCGGGTGCTCCAGTGGTGCGCAGCACATTGGTACCTGAAGATTACCGTATTGTGCACATAGAAGATACACTTCACCGCATCCCGGTTGATCAATCGGGTGCTTTGGTGTTGCACAACTCAGCGATGCCTGTATACTACTCACGACATGATGGTTACCAAGAAGATAACGTTCGCCATTTGCCGCCAGATCAACCAATGTGGCCTACGGAACAATCCCCACGTATTGTGGAAATTACAGACAACGATTATCAAAATCTACCAAACCAATTCGGTGCGTTGGTGGTTGAAAACTCAGTGCGCCCTGGACGTGTTGTTTCCAATGATGATACCTGGCACCGCAGGCCAGAAATTTTGACATTGCGTAATGCAACTGCTCCCGTTCTTAATTGCCACCAACCACCGAACCACATTCCCGATTATCGAACATACGAACAGAACGGCCCATTGACCACAAGGAACTCATTCGAGTCACTAATAAGAGGTGCCAACATGATCACAGATGAGGTGATGCCTACCCAATTTCGTATTTCCCAGGACGTTGTGGAAATAGAGACCTGCGCACAGTTGGTCAGCGCTCAAGATGTTGGTTGTTTTAATAATGCCACTACAATTATGCAAAACGACAGAAATTCATTTTTGGCCAACTGGATACTCAATTCTCAGGGATTGCGAAACACTAAACAGACTTCTGGAAATGTTTTCGTTTTTAACTTTAACAATTCTTAGGTAAGTTGTGTAAAAGACTTAAATATTTCAATTTTTAAAGTATTTCATAATTATAGAATTTATATACTGGACAAACAGATGAAAAACTTATGAAACAATTGACAAATGGAAACTGAACACCTGAACACACTGAACACACTTTTAAAAAACAATAATGGATCGGACCTTTGGAAATAATATAATGAGCAACAACAAAATAATATAATCTAGGATTTCAACAATTAATAACCAAATACTACATACGTCATTTATGTTAGACGCTCAAAACATCGAGCAGAGGTTCTATTTTGGACGGCAGCAGCAAGATCTGAGCAAGCGGAATCAATCGGATCTAACAAAGGGCTGAAAAGAACTGAGGACCTTTTACTGTCATCTGAGTGAACACATAGATTAGACAAGACCTATACGATTTAAAATACAACTAAAGGCTTCCTAAATATATTTGATTTAGAAGCTTACCAATTAATTTAACTTTAAATGCTTGACACTTCTTGCAAATTGTAAAATCACATTAAGAATATTTTTCTATGAAACAGATTTTGAATTATCAAATATGTTTTAAAACTTAAAAAAAAAGTGCCTTCACTTAATGGCAGATGAATTAACCTGTACTGCACTAATTGGGTTATAAAAAAAAAATAAACTAAATTACTCATAGAAAAAACGTTTAATTTTATAGATAACAAAAGCAACGAAAATTCGTCAGTCTAAAATATACTAAAATTAATCGAGTTTATTAATTTGTATAATCAGTTTATGACATAATGTAATTTTTACGAGCGTTTTCTAAAAATTTTGTACCTTAATCGATAAAATAAATAATCAACAAATTTGTTGTAACTTTAATTATAAAAAAAAGATGTTGCTGTCACGTCGGGCGCTGACGACTTTGGTATACCCTGCACCACCAGCTTGTAATAAAATCGTGAATATTGCTTAAGAACACCAAAAAACATTTAAATGCCAAATTAGGTTATGATAAGCAACCAAAAACAGGAGAATTTTTTAGCAAACATGTTTTTTGACCGAATATTTTTATGGGAGCATATAGCAAATACCATATGGTATATTCAACCGATTTTGATCAAATTTGGCACTGTGCTTTGGTACTCTAAAAAAGATCGGAACCCTTTACCGGTTGGTACAAAGGGTATATTAAGTTTGTGCAAGCCGAAAATGTATGTAACATATAAAAGGAGTCGTCGGATACACTCCAAAGTTACCTTAAATATAATCAGGGTAACTAAAGAAGTCGATATAACGTATGAACGCCTATATCTCAGAGACAGTAAGAGCTAAAGTAACCAAACTTTCATAGTATATCCCATATTATTCCATAGGAGATAAGTTTATTTTATTTTTGATATCGGGGTTAAATTATATAGCTGCGAAGACCTCGTCGTTTTAGATCAATCATTCGTTTGTTTATGAAGATATCGTAACCAAATTTGGTTTTTTTTATTTGTCCTAAGCAGTTTACCAAATTGGACGACTATATGTTATAGCTATCATAAGACCGATGGATTTTTGTACAAATATTGGTATATTTTGTTTGTTTATAAAGATATCATAATAAAATTTGGCAATCGGTAGTCTTATAAAGTTTCAAAGCGCCGTATCAAATTTTATTAATTACGGTGGACTATATCATATAGCTCCCATCGGATGGATCCTGAATGTGATTTTGTAAAGATATTTGAACTACATTCGAAACAGGATATGAAAAATTCACAGATTTCATCATGAGACAGAGCCTCAACTATTTTAACAAAACAAACTCTTCTTATGACGTAATTAGAGAATGCAGAAAGATAACTTAAGTACTTAAATACTAACAACTGAAATTTACCAAACTGAAATTAATGATATATTGTCGACTATTGTGAAAATAGTCAACCATATACATTAATTTTTCAATTAGTGTTTGATTTTTATATATTTTTTTTTGTCAAATGAAGGTTTTCCCTTTTTACCTTTAAAAATATTAGTAAAAAAAAAATTCCCTTAAAAATCCTTCTGTTTTTGGTTTTTTATGAAGGAACCGGACTTTATAGCAAACTAGAGGTACAGGTCCCATTATTAGTCACTACAGGGCCATACTTTTTCTTGTCGTCACTAACTATGTGTGAAAAGCTTTTAGAAGTTTCTTGTTTCTGTAGATCTTCCTTTCCATTCAGATTTTAAATGGCAGTAGTTTAGCTATTTGTAAAATTTTTATACTACGAATTCTTCTTTTCTTATTTTATTAAAATTGATTTTAAACTGAGTCCCATTGGCATAGTGCTACCAATAAAAACCTTCTTTTTTGATATCCCAAATACGATAAGATTTGAAGTTCTTAAAATAATGCATTATTTTAATACTTTCAAAGTTTAAATTAGAACGATAGGTAGGAACCGTTTTGGTTCTATCAAGGAGCATGAAAAATTTTCAGATGTCTGTACATTTTCATTTACATTAAGCTTTTTGGATAGTTACACTTCTTAATTTTTTCGCCATCTTTTGTTGGCGATTTTACGATTTAACTACGAAAAAAGTCCTTTTCTCATAGCAGCTCCAATAAAATTTAAACAGTCAAAGTTTTTCGCTGAACACTACACTGCAGTCCTTCTTAATAGATTCTCATTTTTTATATCCCAAACTAAACCAATTCGAGAAAGTACTTATTCAATTTGTCCAAGTAAAATTTTTCCAACCACATAAGGTCCATCCTAATATGAATATAAGTACTGCGCATCTTTGGCAAATGAAAGTTTGCGTGTCCACAAATTGAAAATATTTCACAGTCATATTTAATTTTAGTATGCTTGAGAGCTCCCCTCGGGTAGCTCTCCAAACGAACGAATGGAACTTGAGCAGCCAAATCTCTGGAGTAATCAAAAATTTTGATAGCTGCATTTTGTTCAATTCTTATACTATATATATTTTGTTCGCACTGCCCAGCTGGAATGGCATTTCAACTATTTTTAATTAGAGCTTCCTGAAGTTTGATCAACACGCTGTCCCTGAAGCTTGCTCCTCCTGCTCCCTACTCCTGCATAGCTACTGTCATCATTGTCAGCGCTGCCGGCGTCATCGTCTCGGCATCATCCTTGTCTCTTTACAAAAGTGGACGTTATTACCAAGTGGTGCTGGGTTTAAATTTCACTCTTGTACCGAGACGATGAGGACGAGGACGAGGACGAGGACGTGGAGGAGTATTCGAGTATTCGACTATTGTACTTGTAGACCATGTTGATGATGGCTTTAAGTAAATGGCAATGGCGCAATGGCAAAGACAATAAAAATGGCAAAGTATATACGCCAAGAGAGACAAAATAACAAAAATAATGAGCGCAAAGCAAGAGCAAAACTAAATAAATAATTCACTATAAAATGTCAGTCGCATCAAGTCAACGTTGGACCCATCCAACCAGCCAGCCAACGAGCCATCCAGACTGAGTGTGTTAGACAGAACGCCTTCACCTTTTACACTGCTCCAGGACAACACTTGGATATGAGTGTGTGTGTGTGTGTGCAGGAAGCGAGCAGATGCATTCAAGGAAGCAATTGTATTGTCTGACTGCTGTTTTCCACTTCAGTTTTCAGCTTTCTGCTGGCGCAGCACACCAAAGTCAACCCCATCCTAGTCTTAACTATTGCCTTGGCTTGGCTTGGCGTGGCCATCATCATGTTGGTAACTTGTTGACGTTGATAGTCGTACGTGCCGAAGGTGAATGGCATCTGTGGACGCGAAATTGAATTCGTGCCTCGAAAGTTTCACACTACTGAATTGAGTCACACCAACAAAAGGACGTAGGACGACAACGACAACGAGCCAGAAACAGAATGTGAACGATAACGACATATACACGCTGAGAAAAGATCCTTTCAAAACTAAAGAAAACAGCTACAAATCAAAAGGAGTCAAAAAAACTTTTCCTAAAGCTAAAAACACGCCTGTTAACAAACTGTTCGTTTTAATGTCGAAAAGGCCAAAAGTTCCGAGCATTAAAACAAATGGCAAAGCAATTGTATGCGTCTAGTCACACTGGAAAACATTTTTTAAGTCCTTAATTTGTAGTTCCAGGCAACTTTGGAGGTCTTACTTGAAACTGCACGATTACTGGAATTTAGAGCAAAAAATGTGTGTCCACTTGGAGTCAAATCGGCTTGGGCCGAACATGAGTTGAAATCATTAAAGAAACTAAATCCTAAACTAAATAGCCTCGACTAAACCTGGTTTAATATTACGGCGGGAGCAGGGCCCTAAGGAGAAAATTTGGGACCGGGTAGAAAGTGTACCGCCCCTCTATTACAGCCCTAGGTTTGAATCAAAACAGTACGACAGTAATTACTCCGGTCTCCTGAGAAAACTTCGAGTCCAGGGGGAACTCTTCCTTCTATCACTCCATTGATCAGGCCTGGTCATTCCCACTGATGTCTTTTAGTGGGAAATGTTTTTTACGAGAGTCCCAGACACTCAGCGGAGTTGTCTTTTAAACACCGTATATCTTTAGAACAGCCAAGGTTGAGTTAAAATCCGGGACCGTTGGAAATCCCTCCTTTCGTAACCCAACTCGTAAGGGTTGGTCTGGGTTATCTGTATCCATTTACTTCCCACATTTACTTCCCACTTTGGGAAATGTTTTTGTTTACGTGGTTCCTAAGCCCTACGCGCAATTCTTTTTAAACACCGGATAGCTTTAAAACAGCAAAGCTTGAGAATTCGCGTTGACGTTGAGCGTCATCTTGGTTACGCCATCCCGAGATATCACACAGATGACGTATTTTCGTTAGAAATTGATATGTAGAGACCACTCTAGAAGCACTCCAAGACGCTTCTATGAAGTCAAGCGCTTCGTCATCCTTGGGTTCATTCTCCTAAAGATCAACTATATCAGAGAAGATTAAGCGAAGAATTATTTTTGTTAATTGGTGTTGCTTTGAACTTGAAGGCATTTCTAAAGTAGAGATCACTCACGGCACTCAGGGCTCCTATCCTTCCCGTTTTTTTATGGTGCTGAATCAGTTTAATTCAAGTAGTCTTGTGTGTAGGTACAGATCTAGAAAAATCAATAGGTTTGAAAAATTTTGTTTCGATCTAGTTGAGTATGTCGTATAATGCTTTAAAAGTTCCATACTCCCAATCAGGTCAGTTGAGTGGGAAAGGGTGTGGGGGAAGATGGGAGTTCTCCGGTCCAGGTGTAATTACTTCCGCCACAATGACTCAAGGTAAAGTTGTAATGGAGGGCAGGAACAATTTTCCCCCGGGGCCCGCATTTTTTGTTTCCGGAACTGCCTATAATCATTGAACACATTTAATGTATATTTTCATCCATTTCATTTGGAAACAGTGCCGCCCTTCATATTTCAATATGAATTGTAAATTCTCAGACAACTCTTACGTAATTTTTGTCCCGATTTTTTACAATTTTCGTTATTATTAATTTTTTATTTCTAAGTCCAAATTTTGGGGCATTTCTGAAGAATTTCGAACTTGGAGCAAGCTTCGGTTAAGTTCAATGCATTTTATAGTTGCAATCCATTTCAGTTGAAATCAATATAAAATTTAAAATTAGATTAGCTTCACTAAATCTGACAAAGTGCAGGTACATTAGAAAAATTATTAACATTAGACCCCGTGCGCTCTTCTTTATTCATATTAGAACTTATTTTTTCATTACAACATTAATTTTTCTCTACCCAAATGTGTATATGACAGATTTTGAGGTTGAGACATCCAGAGGACGTTTTTGTGTATATTGTTTTATTTTTTCCGTAAAGAAACGTGATTTTGTCCGAAATTCGTTTTTTTCTCTCAAAAAGCTAAAGAATAAAAATACCTTTAATTTATATGTGGGCCGACATACGCTATTTCAAACTATTTTTTAGGCTACTCATTTATATGTATGGATTAGTTACCCTATTAGAGTACAGCCACTAGAGGGCGCCACTAAGCTGCGCAAACAGCTGTTTTATGTAAAATTCAAATAGAATTTAAAATCAATTGGATTAACTTTATTTCAAAATGTTACGACACAAAGACCAGCAGGCTATTTACAAAAATTACCAAATTCCATTGAAAACGATTATTTGCATAAGTTTGCATAGTTAAGGAGATAATTTTGTAATTGAAAGGAAACCAGCCAGCGTAACAAATTTTCAAAGTAAAAATTATATGTAAGGGGGAAGTTTTATTTCAGTTGGATAAAAAAAATTACACATTAAAGCGAAAAGCGGCTCTAAATAGAACCTTAAAACTAAGCGTAATGCCCTAAGGGGAGACCTTAAGGCTCTTGTCTTCGACAATACCAGCGAAAAGAAATTATTTTTTTAAAGAATGGAAGCACGGTTTCTTTTTGCATGCATAGGAATGGTTCAATTTGTGGTTTCAAACTCAACCACTTCAGTTATTGTTGACATGAGACTAACTAAATTAAGAATATTTTTAGGCTACTAACAAGCCACGAATATTCCGGAAATCACCAATTGACTTCCAAGTAACAATGTAAAGATTATTTATTCGACTATAAAAGCATGAAATGTTCCGGAATCAATTGACTTCGAAGTCACACATACCTCCCACAGGTTGACCATCTGGTAGAAAGATATTTTTTTCAATTATTATGTTGAAGAAAACCACTAAGGACTACCTAGTCTATGTGTGATTGCCCCAGAAGTCAACCGGTATGATCTATGTTGAAGAAGCTGTCAAGCAATGGCTTCGGAATGTCAATAGGTCAGGGATTGAGTATTCCCCAAGAGCGTAAGCCACCAAACTAGAGAGATTGTTAAAAGTGTGGTAAACATAGCCTCCGGCGGCTAGTAATAACGAAAACCCAGGAATGCCAATACGATTCCGAGCAGCTGAATTGGGCATCGGTAGAGAACTTAAAAGTTTCTTTTGGGAATTGAATGATAACGCACGGGAAGAAAACCGTGTGAATCGTGACGGGTCTTCTGACGGGACACTGTAGGCTTCGCAGCCACCTCAACAAAATTGGCATAGAGGATAGTGGACCATGCAGCTTCTGTAGCATAGAGAAAGAAACTTCTGCGTACATATTATTTGAATGTATGGCAATCGCCGGTAAAAGAATCAAGCTCCTGGGCATGTACGTTCTCCCACCAGAGACCGTTGCGACTATAAGTCCGAATAAAATACTGCAATACATGCAGGCATTAGGACTTTTGGGAGAGCTCTAAGCCATGAAGGGGGTACAATAGATCTACCTGTTTCGCAGCACATTTATCCCAAGAATAATAATATAAACTGTGTTCAGCTTTCTCTGTTCCTCGCCATCGCGATTATTTCACTCCAGCTTTTGCTAGAAGCTTTAATTTTATTTTTAGAGTCGGTGCCATGTTGCACTTGGACATCCCCATCATCTGCTATTTGCGAGTTCCACTCAACTCTTCTTTTGGAAATTCCATTTCCATTTGCGACTCCAAATTAGGATCGACACCGACTCTTCAACGCACCTGCTTAGAAATTTGGTGGAAGATCCGGATTTTGAGAATTTATTAACTAATTTAATTAATATTGTAACTTAGAATTCATTTTAGGAACAAAGTAATTAATTACCAGAGCAGCATAGGCATTCAGAAAGGATTTTGGGCACAAACCCTATGTAGCCGTTTGAATATTATTCCAAATCTAAATATGAATACGTTAACTAATAAGTCAGTGTGGTACCGATTGTGCTCGAATGCGTGAACGTATCGAGGCGAACCTTACACTATCTGATAACCACACCTCTTACGTAGTGCCCAATGTTAGTTTCGTTGAAATCATGCAGTTAAAAACTCATACCAAACATAAAAATGTATCAAGAACGTTGTATTCTTAATATTTTTCTTATTTGTGTTTCCATAATTCGATGACGCAAAGTGGAGTTAGAGAAAAGATTAGTGTCACCACGCCTACCATTTATGATAATTAAATCAATAGGATAAAAAAAATCAGAACAGTAGTAATGGAGCCATTGTAAATGTTCCTATTGCAGTTACGAATCCGAGCAGCGACCTGCATTGTTTCAGAGTATTTTAAAGTCGGCCAGGATCGAGTATAGCAGGGCAATGGGATGAACATTATGGAAATAAATAATTGTATAGGGTATATAATAGTTGGGTGATCTCAATTAGGTTAAGAGGACTGGGGGTCTCCCTAGTTGAGTTAAAGATTAAATGAATTTTGTACAATTTCCTACCGTTTTTATTTGGTTTGTTTTTTTTTGTATTGGTCTTTTCTCAGAATACCAAAGACTAAATATTAAAGGTGCATCCACTTAAAAAAATCTATGTAATGTCTTAATAAATTTTGATAGGTTAAGTTTAGGTTAAGTAGGTATTTAGCTCAGCTAGTGACTAAGATCAGAGGCCATCACGTCCATTGCTAATTGTGAGAGAAGGAGGAAAAGAAGTGAAGAAGGGAAAAGGAGGAGTGGATGAGGATTAAACCTGTAGGGCATCGCAAATCACATAAGTCTCTCTTATTGCAAAGCCATTTTGTAGATGCGACTAACGCAGCCAGATCCTCTATGAGCTGTAAGCCAAAATACCTAAATCCTCTAAAATGGTTTTCTCAGAAACTGGGTTCTTTCTCTTAAAACCACCGGACAATCGCATAGCAGGTGTTGTATGGTTTCTGTCTCCTAATCGACAACCTAGGTCGTTAAACTATTTTAAAGGAGCGTTTGTTTTGCGGGATTCGTAACTGTGGGTTAACCTTGCATGGATCACTTTCTACTACAGATCAACAGGAGAGGGTAATTTCTTAGAAAACTTTCATTACAGACAACTCAAACTATTGCATCAAGAAGGACTTTTTCGTAAACGTGAATGAATAGCTTTTAGAAAAATCTATCACTAGTTCTTCCAAGTTAAGTCTCTAGTCTCGATGTCTTCGTGTATGAAGTCAGTGAATGACTACCGCTTGTCTCTAAGGGAGATGGCTGAGCAGCTTTCAATTCACCTGATATGGGTCCCAGGACACAGGGACTTTGAGGGAAATTGCATTGCGGATGAACTGGCTAGAAAAGGAACTACCAGTATCCTCTTTCAAGACAAGGAGGGCCTGGGTATACCCATGGACTGAGAATACGAAACTTCTCGCGGCAAACCTGGCCGACATACTGCAGTAAAAGAACCAAAAAACGTTGCTGTCTGAATAGAGCCCAGTGCTCATCTGTCATCCGTGCCATTACGGGAAACTGGTTGGTAGGAAGCCACGCATCCCGTTTGAATGCTCTCCACCATGACTTCTGTAGAAGCTGGCATGAAGAGGAGCTGGAGACAGTGGAACACTTCTTCTGTCACTGCCAGTGTAGGACTGGGCAGT
This sequence comes from Chymomyza amoena, assembly GCA_037043745.1. NCBI lineage: Eukaryota > Metazoa > Arthropoda > Insecta > Diptera > Drosophilidae > Chymomyza > Chymomyza amoena. The sequence goes on from JBAMAX010000091.1 coordinate 58,699, forward strand.
AAAAGATTTAAGTTCCTACAGTCACATTTTCTAAATGATCTATCTCAGCTCTCCGAACAGAGTCCAAAATGCCTTTTAAGGTTCATTCAGGCAGCCGGATGGCTTCCTCAACTTTCGTAGGGGACCTATCAAGTGGGGAATGTGGTGAATTGGCTCACTCTAGTGGTATCACAAAGGGCCTATCCTTGGCCTAAGTGAGTTGGGACGTCAGTCCCTAACCTAAACTAACTTCTTCCAAAATCATTTTGATAACTTCTAACGTTGTTAATTTTTGAACTTTTTTTGAACTTTTTATTCAAAATTTGCTTTTAAAATGGAGCAGTTTTTAGTTTTATAGATCTTCTTATTCGAGACATCTATGGCGTCTTTCAAAATGAATTTGATACTTCCCAACTTCCTTGATTTTTACATATCGCTTCTCATATCGTTCTTATCTTTTCAGCCACCCAAAAATTATAATTGAGCATTAAAACCTCCATTTTTTTTTTTCACCAAATCATTTTCAATTGACATCGAATTTTTTTCAAGAAAAGATGCGCCATTTGCTTTCTTTCCTTTTCTTCGATACAAACCCATTAACGTTCCATTGATGCCAAATGTCAAAAGTCTGTAAAAGTTTTCAGCAAAAATCCCTTCCCCAAAAAAAAGCAATCCGCTACGCAGCACATTTTGTTAACCCACATTTCTCTCGGTGCACTCCAAGATACACAGGCCAGGCCAGGCTAGCGCGTTGGTTCTGTTGCGGGCGTACCGACAGGTTGTCAGGGTATCAAGGTGCCACGTTGCAAGTCAGGTGATAGCCCTGGCTGGCTTTAGGTGACTTCAATATTTTGTCGCATTACGTTGACAATTTAGATGTTTGTCTCAAATGTCGCCCAGCTCCCGGAGGATTCAATTTGAAAACAACGCAACTGAAATGCAGCAAGGGAAATCTTTAGAGCTTACCAATGTCTGCCGTAGACATGTCGCGAGACACACACAAACACACACAGTACATATGTATATATAGTACTATATATATGTATGTATCTGTAGCATGTAAATGGCAAGTTAAAAATCATTCAACTTTAGGCTTCGCTTCACTGCGTCACATCGCGTTGAACACAACGCGTTGGCCCAGCCATTCATTAAGAGCTGTAATGTGCCGCACCCTGACGCTGAAGCTTTGATTCCACCGCCCCCAAACCCATCTCTCGAGTGGAGTGGAAGCACATAAAAAAAAATTGCAACACTTTTTTGCTCTAAAAATGTCACATGCTTCGCAGACCCTCCCCGACCGCCCTCAACCCTTCGGCAACCCGCTTTAAAAAAGAATGTAATGTAACTGTCTGCCACCCAACTAACTGACAGCCAAATAGAAGAACCCACCCACCCACAATTTGGTAGCAACTAAACCACCCGAAACCAGGCAGCTACATTCCCAGTTAGAGCCAGTGAGTGAGTGCGTCAAGTCATCCCACTCAGTTGGCATTTCATTGTTGTGCTTTTCTCATTCACATTTTATTTATATAATGTCCTCTGTGCGTGTAGTGGTGTGTGTGTCTGTGTGTGTATCTGTGTGTGTGTTGGTGTGTATCTGTGTGCTTGTGTTTTTCTATTAAAGCGCAGGAAACACGTGCGGGTAAAACATTTTTCAAGCTTTTAGCGCTGCATACAAATCAACCCCAAAAACAAAAATCCCATTCACAATAATTTGTTGAACTTCATAAGACTTAAGAGGGGGAGCGAGCGGAGCGGGTAGGAGTGAGTACTGTAACAGTCAACAAGCTGTTGCATTACAACTACAAACAAACAGCAGTGTCAGTGTGTGTGTGTATGGGTGAGACCTTTTAGGAGTCCTGAGAGTTATAAAAGAGGAGCAGCAAATTGGAGCAAATCAGCAGCACACTTATTTATTTCTATAAGATGGCAACTCTTTTATACATATTATGTATTTTTCTAAGGTTAGGTTCATTGCTGTGTCCTTCTGCCAAAGTGAAGGTTGGGCTTGGGTAACGGGTGTCTGTCTGGCTCTAATGGGATTTCAGAAATAATGTGTATAAAGGTGTTTTTTTTTCTTTCTACTAAATGCAGTTTTGTCTGCTTTAGAGCACTGATCCGACTGGGAGCAGGTTTCCTTTAGCAATGAAAGCCCATTTAGTATGAATAGGGTGATTTTTTGCGTGCTGACAATTTGAGTATGTCCAAGTCAAACATGCTTTCTTCGTTACAAGGAAAGACTTTCAAGCGAACGATTTTCAAGTCATTTAGGGTGTTCACTTTGTCGGGCAGAAATGCACTTGTGCAAAAGTGCCCAGCTACAACTTGAAATCACAAAAAATTATACATTTCTGCCTCAAATTTCATTTAGAATAGTAGGAAATAGTAGTTTTGCTCCAAAAGAGTGCTATAAAAGTAACCGTTTAGGGAAATTCAAGCAATTCGTCATGTTTTAAAATCATGAAAAGAGTTACAAATAAATGGCGTGGCGGACCCAAAGTCTTTTATACCAAAATGCCTCAAATTTCACTAAGAAAAGTAGGAAATAGTAGTTTTGCTCCAAGAGAGTGCTGTAAAAGTAACCGTTTAGGGAAAATCAAGCAATTTGTGATGTTTTGAAATCATGAAAAGAGTTACAAATAAATGGCGTGGCGGACCCAAAGTCCTTTATACCAAAATTCTTATTATAACCTCGGGTAGCGATTGAGCCATGTCCGTCTGTCCGTCTATCGGTCCGACTGTATCTATACTTAGTTATACTAAGTATACTATACTTATCTAGAAAATTCGCTTTCGCCTACTCCGTATGGTACAAAGGGTATATTAAGTTTCTGCAAGCCGAAAATGTAAGTAACATATGGAAGGAGTCGTCGGAGAAACCCCAAAGTTACCTTAAATATGATCAGAATGTCTAGAGAAGTCGATATACCCATGTCCGTCTGTCCGTTTGAACGCCTAGATCTCAGAGATGGTAATAACCAAACTTTCACTTTAGATCCCATATTATTCCATTGGAGAAAAGTTTATTTTATTTTTTTGATATCGGTGTTAAAATTATATAGCTCCTATAGGGGTGTTTCAGACGACCTCGAGAAAATATAAAAGTTTTAGATGAATAACTCGTTTGTTTATGAAGATATCATAACCAAATTTGGCAATCGAAAGTTTTTCATAGTTCTCAAGCACTGTACCAAATTTGAAATCGGTTGACTATATAATATATTGTAGCTCCCATGGGACCGATAGGCCACAATAACTTTTTTTACACAAAATTCGCTATATTTAATTTTTTAATAAAGATATCGTAACCAGACTTGGCATTCAGAAGTTTTTTGGAATACCCAAGCATTGAACCAAATTTGAACAAAATCGGTTGACTATATCATATAGCTCCCATATGGACGATCTTCCAAAAAATCGATTTTTGAACAAAATTTGTTGTATTTGGTTTTTTTGTGAAGATATTGGAATCAATTTGGAACTTGTAAGTTTTTAAGTGATCTTAAGCATTGCACTAAATTTTATTGAAATCGGTAGAGCTATCATATAGCACCCATAGCACGAATCAGTAAAAAAATCGTTTTTTATACAAAATTCCTTGTGTTTCGTCTATTTGTAAAAATATTTGAACTAAATTCGGCATTCAGATCTTTTTTAAGGTATTAAAGCACTGTGTCAAATTTGATTGAAATGGGTTGACTATATCATATAGCTCGCATAGGAACGATCGGCCAAAAAAAAAACTTTTGCTTAAAAATTCCTGTGTTTTTTGGTTTTTTATCCGGTTCCTTCGGATTTTATTGCAAGCTATTGTTACAGGGTATCCCAAAGTCGTCCGCGCTTCACTTTACGTACGCCATTTTTAAATCTAATCCGATTTCTTTTGATAATAGCTCTTGTATTTGTATTTCTTATTTCGCTGTAAATGATTATCTTTATTTTACACTGAATATTTTCATGGGAAATGTTTTCAGCGTCTAGAAAAACCATTTCTTGGAAACTTTAGCTTTTCTTAAGAATGTTGGTTTTATTTAAAAAATAAATTAAATATATATTACAAAATTCATTTTATTTAAAGTTCTTCAGTATGGACACAGTTTAACTACAAAGCCGTATTTTTTACATTAACTAAGGTAGAACTTACCAACTATTTCTACTACTCCTAGAGCTATTAAGAGCGTTTTCAACCAAAATTAAAGAAATTAATTTAATTAATTTTTATCAAAAAATGAAATAAATAAAAACTTCAGAAGCAGATGGATTAAAATTATTTATAGAAAGGCTTAATTTATTAAAAAATATCAAAAGGACGACAGTTTCCCATACAACTTCTTTCTATCTGTGGTTTTGGCAAACAGTTCTATCTGAATTCATAAAAAAATTAGAATAGAAAATGAAATTATTTAAATTTAAAGCTTATGCAAATTAACTCCCATAGAAAAAATCCTAAGGCAACAACTTAACAATTACAGATTTTAAATTTATGTACCTCTGGCGTATACTTGATTAATATAAAGCTATCAACTCCTCCGCCTTGGATGACTTAGACCGTATTCTATTACAATCAAAACAACAACAACTTTGCAAAGACGACATCTGTCCCAACAAACAACCACAGCAAGTTGGGTTCCTTGAGCCGCAAAAACAACAAATGCAATCCTTGCTTTCAAGTGTTACAATGCTGAGCCTTTTTTTTTAGACATCTCAGGATTTGAAGCTGTCTTACTTTGACGCAAAAACGGCCACAAGAAGTCCAACAACAGCAGTTGCAACAATCATAACAAGTCAAGAGGTTTAAGTTTCTTGAAGATGTCGTTGATACTCTTGGTAGATGATATTCTAATATACTTTAACAAAATGTCTTTTAAAACCAAGCAAAATAAATCGCTTAAATATAGTGAGAAAAAGCAAAACTCTAACAAAAATTGGAATTTCAATAAATTGGTTTAGTATTTTTTATTATTTAATACGATAAATTATGCGAATAGCGTTATGAAGTTTATGGCGGCATTAAAATTTAAGTGCTTTATGGAAATAAATATGAAGAATTTTTGCTACTAAAAAGATTTCTAGCAACTTTAATGGAAGAGTGTGCTAAAGAAGTTCTTTTTGGTGGTGCTTGCAGTGGTCAGCAGTGGCAGCCATTTTGCGGAATTAAAGCTTTTTGGAAAATTTTTTTGTATCACCTTGTGGAAGTTTATTGGAAATATAATCCAAGTCCATGCAGTCTAATTGAGCTAAAAGAATATTGACGAACTTATGAGCCTATATTAGTCGCTTTTGGCGTCTTATCTTCACATTTCATCGTAGATAATCCCTCCCCGGGATTGCCACCTTGCTGTGGTGGGAGGGCTTAGTATGTGTAAGGAACCCAAGAGCGATGCCGGCGGTAGCGTAGCTACCGATAGGGTCACCCATGCCGGTAAGATCGGGGGGGAGCATCGAAGTTAAGAGCAGTTCAACCTGCCGGGCCGGTATAAAACAGACCCGACGTTTTGATTCAAAAATGGACTTTTCCTTTATTTTCATATATGGAGGTCAAGAAAGATAATACACTTACGGTGCAGGGAGTCGTAGACCCAGTATCGGAGCCAGATAGGGGTGAGAGGCAATAGACAATATGGAGATGAGGAAGAGACAGGAAGCATCCAACACCAGCTATGCGAGTGCCCGGCGCTTCTTAGAAAATGAACCCAGTTTCTAGGTAAACATTACATTGAAGATCTGGGTAATCTATCCTATGCATCCTCAAAATGGTTCTGCAACATGAGAGACTAAGAAATGTCCTACAGTTTTTGATCCTCCTTCACAATCCCTCCCTTTCTTTCAACACAATGGACCTCATGATCTCTGGGTGATATCAGTCACTAGCTGAGCTGCCTATACAACCTAAACTAAATAGACAGATCCTTGGAACAATTCCTTTGTAAAGCTCTTAAACAAAAACTACTGTGCTATCCATTTTCTATGATATTATTTTCTTAATTTATTAATATCGGTCTTCAAATCTAAATATTTGAAGTAAGCTCGGAATTCTACATCTAAGGATTTTTGACTTTTCATCAAAATCCAGTGAGGATTTATAACGTTCCAATACACAATACGCAATAATTTGATTAGTGCCAATGAATGACTGAAATAATTGTGAAATATTAGGGTGATGCCAAAATTTATTTCTTTAAAGTTCTTTTCAAATATATCAACTTATAGTTCAAATAAGGTGAATGCCAGGGAAAGGGAAGAATCAGTAATTCAGCACGAAAAATTACTAATCTTTTGGGAACTGACTTTATTTCAGAAAAAAACGCAAAGGGAAATATACCAAAAAAAAAAAAAAAATACAACAAAGCTATCGAAATACTTCTGACTGGTGACTAATTTAGAATCTATTATAAGGGAAATGTTCCAAAAGTTCCTATGGATAACTCTAGGAAATTATACTTCGAGAATTAATCACGAATGATACGTGGTGATTATTGCCGGATAAGAACATCTAACAATGGTAGAGGTTAGTTAGATGGATTCCTTAACATTACGAATCAGATCTTATTTTCCTCTAGCAGATACAATAGAAGGATGATCCGCGATTCAAAAAGTCACGCAGTTTCATTATAGAAGATATTTTTTATTTTCATTTTCAAATATCGCGACCAAATTTATGTCAGCTGTATTTTAATTTAAAATAAAAATTTGTGTAAAATTTGAGCTAAATCTCCTCATTTTTTCGTATAGCTACCATACAATAATTGAATCAACACCGACATATTTTGAAGCACCTTTTGTAATTCATCGCATTATTGAATGATGGGTAAATAGAAAATCTCTTAGATACGTGGTCCATTTCCACCCGTCCAAAAGATAATTGTAGGAGATGCATTAATTGTTCTTGAGAACGATAAAAAAGGCTATTTGAAAATAATACAATAAAAAAATATTTTCATTCCCCCAATTAATTTTTATACCAACTTAAGAATGTACTTCATGTTTTTTATACGGGTTTTCTAAAAGCCGTGTATTTCGAGTTTCAAAAATTTAGGAGTACTTAAAATTGTCTAGATATGGAGTCTATCTAAGACGACAAAGACTTCGACTGGAAAAAAAACTCAGTTGATGAAGCTTTCAGAGATTGTTCAAGACCCTGTTATAAATCTAAATCGAAGGTTTTGAATTTGTGGGAAGGGGGTGATACCCTGCATGATAATATACATAAGTTGGTACGGCCTTACGGTTTTATATTAACATTTTTAACATAATATTAATAAAGATTTTTTTTTGCCGTTGTAAAAGTTATACATGATCGTAGCTATCGTCCCATATCAGATTATCACATTCTTCAGAAGCAGCATCATCTGGTACAGCCTCGCACAGAGAAAAATTTACCGATTAAAACATTACCTTAAATTGGGCGACCTAGAAAATGTTCTGCAAAATTACTTATCACCATTTTGAATCGAATTTTTATTATTGTGACCATAGTTCTGTATGGGAATTCTATAGCTGAAGCTCTAACTAATGTGAATAGACTTATAGGGCTATCTAACAAAATATAGGTACTTTAATGGGGCAGATAATTTTATTTTACATAAATATGTGCTTTACCAAATTTTGCTTGAAAGAAACCTTAACAACAGAATCCAACAAGGTGGCTTAGTAAGTCATTGACTTATTGAATCCCTGTGTTTTACCTTGACTGTACCTTTTTTTATGTTTATTTTTAACAAAAACATAAATAAAACTAATCACTCTTTTTAGAAGGCCGCTCGTGACAAAAATTCTAAAATGCAACAATCTTCATCTCAAGTATCTGTAAAAGAACCCTGAAAACTTGAAACTGCGTCACCTAAGTTTTTTATTGACATCCTTTGAAAGTAGGCCATCTCGAGAAAATTTAATGAGGCATTATTAATATTTTGATGACCTTTTTTGATTAAGGAGAAACCATCAACGAAATGAAGGAATGCCTTGATAAATACCAGTAGTAGTCTGCGTGTTCAAGTTCAATAGTTATGACGTAGTCAACGGAGATTACTTGTGATGTACGTACCCCCGCTCAAGTGACCTAAATATTTAGGTCCCCCAAATAAGTTCACCTCGGGAAAAATCGTACGCCTGAAAAATACGACTGTAATAAAATCTATGGAATGATAATGAATCATCGTAAAATAAAAGTGTCTGAGGTAGGTGATGTAGGGTAAAGCATATCAATATTGGGCCCTCTGAAAGCTAACCACGTGATGGTTTTCGAAACAAGTAGCATTTTTAGATTTAGATCTCTTCTCCCAAGTCGGGAGACTTGGGCTGATGGCAGCCGCTGTGGAAACCCCCGGTGGCAAGAATGGTTCACGGATGGGTTCAAAACTGAGCAGGGTGTAGGTGTTGGAATCGTTGGACCCAACACCAGAATCTTTACCGCAATAGGCACCTGGCCCAGCGTCTTTCAAGCGGATAATTTTGCCATAGAGATCAGCGTCCTTAGTATCCTTCTCAAGGGAACTAGGCTAGCAAACATTTGCATTTATTCAGATAGTCAAGCTGCTATTAGCGCTTTGTCATCCTGGAGCATCTCCTCCCGGATTGTTCAAGAATGTCACAACTACCACCAAACCCTGTCCGCCCGGAACAAAGTTGTGCTATGTTGGGTGGGAGAGGATGGTAACACGATCGCTGACGATCCAGCACGGGTGCCTCCACTCTGACTACATCTCCTGCGCCGTTTTGTGGTATTGGTTGGTCCAATGTCAAAACCATGATAAACAAATGGGCCGCAGGAGAACATAGAAGATACTGGTTCTCCCGTCCGAGGCTTCGTCAAGCACAAGTGCTTGTCAAACCTCTGGATGCGATCAAGACAAAGGGTCTTGGCAAAGCGGACCTAAAGCTCCTGGTAGCTTACCTATCTGACCACCACACTGTTAGACATCATCTACAGAAAATTGGTCTATCGGACTCTTAAGAGTGCCGGCTCTTTCTAGAAGACGATAAAACCACCAGACATATTCTCTGTGACTGCCCAGCGCTGGTATGGGACAGAGCCCGTCACATGGGAAAGGAACGAATTAGTCCATCTCAGGTCAATACCAACAAAAGACCTACTGCAATTCATGCGAAAAGCGGAAAGTCTTTTGCTTTAACTTGAGTGTATGGTACAAAATACCTTTTAGTCGTAGTGCCCCACCTCACTGTGAGGAACCCTTTTTCGGAAAAAAAAAATCTATATTGGGCCATCTGAAAGCTAACTGCGTGATGGATTTCGCGACAAGAAACATGACCAGACCCGACGAAAGTTGGGAAGAGGAGGATTCCACCGGGCCCGGAGAATTCTTAGAGTCCCGATGTAATTACTGGCGTACTATCGTGAGTCAAGCTGAAGATGCAATAAAGAGGACGTGCATCCTCCACGGGCCCGGATTTTCTCTTTACGGCCTTGGGCACCAAGGAAAAAATTTTAAAATTCGGCAACGAATTTCGGTTCAATGTACCATGTTCTCCTGATTTGGACGATACAGACTAACTATTTTCTCTTTGTTAAACTTAATAAATAAATGAAGAGTAAGACAATTTGGTCGAAAGAAACGTTCATCCCAAAAAAAAAAAAACCTCAAATTTTGAGGGCCTTGAAAAAACAATTCATTGAACGGAATACGAGAAATTGAAAAAGCATTTGACCAAAACCATAGCCCCATATTATTTTGTATTTGCATTGAATTGAAAATCGGCCCTAATTCCATTAAATTTTTCCTGAAGTTTTAACAAATTAGCTAGACATTCGTTCAATTAGGCGCAGTTTGTGGCAACTTAAATCTGGCATTTGGAAAACCATTCAATTAAATTCAATTTAGGTTTGTTTGCAAAAATGTCTGTTCCATAGTTCTGGAGCGGCTACACGCAGCACTGGCTTTAATTTGACAATTGCTGAGAGTGAACATGACAAGCAAATTAACCGCAATCATGCACAAGAGTTGCATATGCTACATATAGAGTATATAATATATATATATGAGGTGTATATATATACTATATATATACGAAGTAAGAAAATATTTTCATTGAAACAGCTGTGAAATTGTTATCAGTGCAAACTTTAACATTTTGTAGGCGGAGACTGTATGCTAACAGATTTATAGCAAAGGGGTGTAGCGTTAACAGTGGCAATAACAGCGGATAAAAACAAATTATGTTTTTGAATAAGTTAATAACAGAGTTGCACAGCAGCGACTGTAAGTGTTATATAAAGATTATTACTAATAAGAGTACTTGCTTTATAAAATAAAAATTTAAAAAAAATTGTTTTAATTATTGCCTTCAACTTAAGTCACAAACAAAACTAAGCTTCAAACTGTTGCTTTTTTAACAGCGCTCACATAAATTCACCACTGTTAAGGCTAACAGCGCATTAACAGCCGCTTAACATAGAGAGAGCGCAACGCTTGCGCAGTCGTCAATTGACAGTCACGAGTGTTGGACGAAGCGGCCGACAAGCGTCAGGCGGGAACTTGCAACGAGTGCGCGCTCATTGGCGGGGGTGTTCACACAGAGCGAGAGAGTGGGAGAGAGTAAAAACAATTGCTACTCGCTGGTTTGCTTGGACTGAAGCTACTGCCGCCGACGTCGCTGAACCGCGCTCAGTCTGCTGGCTGCGTTTGAATTGCGTGGTCTCCGGTAACGAATGCAATGCGTTTCGGGTTCGGGTTTCGTACGGCCGGCAAATTGAAAGTCAAAATACGAGAATTGCTTACACGTCGTCAGGTGTAAGTGTGTGTTTGGTTAGACCCGGAGCGGTAGAGCCCTGCCATCTGCCACATGCCGCCTGCCCCATCGTGTGTGTGTGTGTTGAAAGCGCCAATGTAAATATGTGCGCACATGCAGCAACATAAATTAAATCGAGTTAAATCGCATAAGATTCAAACTAAAGTCGAAATATTAAATTAATTGCTGCACAACATTTGGTCAGCCCACTCGTTGTTGAATTGGTGTATGGTCGTGTGTTCGTCTATGTTTTTGTTGCTGTTGCACGTTTGAGTGCCGCCTGTGCATGCGTGTGCGTGTTGCTGTGTCCAGATATTATGCGACATATGTTGTAGCCGGTCTGTGGGCGAATCTAATTTCCGTCACACCGGTTCGGCGTTTCCAGCAACGGTTATCCGTTTTGTGAATGTCGCGCCAATTTCAATTCCAATTACAAGGACGTCGTCGTCGTCGGAGTCCTGCTCGTCATTACATTAGATTTGTGGCCATTACTGCTTGGCAAAATTAACAACATTAGTTGGGGGGAGGACCCTAACAAATTTTGAGTGCCAGGTAAGGCCACTTCAATTAAGTCTTAAAAAACATAAATTTTCGTGATTTATCTTGGCAAACGAGTTAAAAAGTTGTTAGCAGCTAATATATGAAGAAGAAAATGTCTTATCTGAGAGGGCACAAAAAAAAACCTATCCGATTTGTATTTAATGTTGGCACCAGTTGATATATGGTAAAAACGTGCTATCTCTGCCAACATTTAAGTAAAATATGTTTTCAAAAAGTGTCACGAGCATTTTTTAATGTTTCGAGACTAAATCTCCAAAGCTAATTTTATTTCGTTGTAAATAGCTGAGTTGAATGAAAATGTTGAAACTTTATGAACGTGCTTAAATTTTTGACAGCAGTGGAAATATTGGCAACGTATAAAGGGACCATATTTTGATGTTTCAAGGAAGTGCATATGAAGGAAGTGGGAAAAAAGGAAGAAAAAAAAAACAACGAAATGTGTAAAGTATTTTTAAAGAAATAAGGACATGGAAAAAATAGGAAATTAATGAAATAATCTATGGCGCTGTTCAAAACAATATTTTTAGGGAGTCTACATATCAAAGCAAAAAAGTTGGAATTTTCTAAGAAAAATCCATGAAAAAAAAAAATTAAATATATTTTTATACTTCAAAGAATATTTTGAGAAAGTTGGCATGTAAAAAAAATTAATTAAAAAAACTCAAAAAAAAAAACAATATTGAACAAAAATAAAGGCCAGAAGTTATTGATATTTAAAGTTAAGAAGATTTAAAAGGAAGTTGGTGTAAAAGTCTAAAAACCAACAGACAAAAATAAAGCCCAGAAGTCAATAATATTTTAAGCTAAGAATATTTTAAGAAAAGTTTGCATATAGAAAAAAAAATGTAAGCAGCTCTCAAATAAATAGCAGACGAAAATAAAGGCCAGAAGTTAAGAATATTTTAAAGGAAGTTGGCATATAGAAAAAAAAATTTTTTTAAAGCTCATTAAAAAAACAGTCGAAAGTAAAGGACAGACATTAGACCTTAACAACTTTCTCTTTAGATGCATAAAACCGTCAAATCGGAAAAATGTGAAAAATTGACTTTATATATAAATTAGGCAAGTCTATAGCTTGAACCCAATCCCTGTTCCACACAGAGAAAATCAGGTCGAATTTTAATAACATTATTTAATAAAGAAGATATTTTAAGAAACAAATTTTTTGTTGAATCTAAAAAAAAATATATAATTTGACTCGAAATCCCCAAAAAATTTCTAACATACAGATCGAGTTACTTTGGCTTTAAATCAAATGTGGTCACAATCGGACTTTAATCTGGGGACCCAATCCTATAAGGACTACCAAAAGATTTATAGAAATATTTAAAATTATGATAATTTGACTCGAAATCCCCAAAAGTATTTCTAACATACAGATCGAGTTGTTTTGGTTTTAAATCTGTAGTCACAATCGGATTTCAGCCTGGGGACCCAATCTTATAAGGGCTACCTAAAGATTTATAGAAATATTAAAAAAAATCGTCGGTTCGAAATCCCCTCCTCAAAATCCCCAAAAATATTTCTAACGTACAGATCTAGTTCTTTTGGCGTTAAATCAGTTGTCACAAGCGAATCTTAGCTCCGGGGCCCAATCCTATATGGAGTACCTCAAGACTTATAGAATCATTTGAAAATAAGATAAACTTGTCTCCTATGGATTAATATGGGATCTAATGTGAAAGTTTGGTAACTCTAGCTCTTACCATCTCTGAGATCTAGGCGTTCACACGGACGGACGGACAGACGGACAGACGGACATGGGTATATCGACTTCTCTATTCTCCCTGATCATATTTTAGGTAACTTTGGGGTGTCTCCGACGTCTCCTTCTATATGTTACATACATTTTCGGCTTGCACAAACTTAATATACCCTTGGTACCATACGGTACAGGGTATAAAAATCGTCGATTCAAAATCCCCTCCTCGAAATTTCCAAAAGTATTTCTAACATACAGATCCAGTTCTTTTAGCTTTAAGTCCAACCGAATTTTAACTTCGGGGACCCAAGCCTATAAGGACTACTGCAAGATTTATAGAAATATTTAGAAGAAATCGTCGATTCGCTCAAATTTCAAACTAGCCAAAGATCTTTCTGGAAATAAACTGAATGCTTTTGGATTCATAAACGGAAGACAGAGATTGTAGCCCAATACTGATGTATTAATAATATTTTTAATAATAACCAGTCTCTATAAAGATATTTTAAAATCAAAAAGCGGCTTGTAATCCTGGGACAAAACCCTTTAGAGAGTAGCTAGGGATTTCTAAAAATTTCTATAAGCTCCATCAGCTCGCACAATATCAAAATATATTTCACGTCTCCATTATTTTACCATAGACGGTGTTTTAGCCTCGGGATCCAATCCAATATTAAGACTTATAGAATTATTTCAAAAAAACCGTCAATTCGCTCAAACTCCAAACTAGCTAAAGGTCTTTCTAGATAATAAGTCAAAAGCTTTGGATTCCAAAATTAAAGACAGAAACTTTAGCCCTATACTGATATATGTTATAATAATTGCAATCAGTCTCTATAAAGACAATTTCAAATCAAAATCCGGCTTGTAATCCGGGACCTAGCCCTTAAGAGAGTAGGTAAGGATTTCTACAAATTTTTATAAGATCCGCCAGCTTGCACAATATCAAAAGATATTTTTGGCCTCCTGTATTTTACCATAGTGGGTCTTAAATTTTTATAAATAATGCGCTTTAAGAAATATACTCCTCCGGGCTACCGTCAGATTTTTAAAATCCACGTCGGCTTATCCAAGCTCCAGCATGTACAATTCAAAAGAGAGCTGATAAAGCAAAAATAATAATATAAAATCATTTTTAAGTAAGGGAACTAGAAGCGATTGAGGAAAACAATTAGGGATGTCCTACAGACTTTGATCCTCCTCCACAATACCTCCCTTTCTTCAATTCCATTCCTCCCATTCTTTTGATTAGGCCACACAATGGAACATGGTGTCTGGATGATCTCAGTCACTATTTGAGGTGCCTATACAACATAACCTAACTATGTACCTTGCTTCAAGGGGGAATTTATTCTGGGGCACTAACTAATTTGTAAGCAAATTTTTCGGCTTTGGCCACTTAATAAATATAGTTCCCAGGGCTGTCAAGGTAAAAGATTTAACGGGGGCTGACTATCGATGGTCCTGTGAGTTAAATTTATTATATAAAATAATAATTTCCTTAACTGATTATTTTGTCAGACGCCCTGTGGCGGAGTATTAAGGATCTCTTTTAATAACTGTTCGAACAGAACAGGGAACAACAGTTAACAGCTCAATTTCTTTTTTTTTAAGATGAAATTACGATGCGCTTTAGAGAGCTTCGAGACCGGCGGAATCCTGCGTTGCCTCTTCCTACGGACCTGATAGTTCGTTACGTAGTATAACTAAGAGATAGACTTTCTTTATAAATAATTATTCAAAATCGTCATTATTTTATACTTAAAAAAATAAGTTGCCGCTTTAGAGAACTTCAGCACCGGCGGAATCCTTCGTTACCTCTATCCTGCTTCTATCGATAAAGCTGACAGTTCCTTGCGAATAATTAAGAGATAGAATTTCTTTATAAATAAATAATTATGCAAAAGGCGTTAACAGGACAAGCTAATTGTGGCGTTGACAAAAATCGTTAACACATAATTGCCATAAATTTGATTAAAGATATCTTTTAATCATTAGAGAAGTTTACGGCGTTAGATTCTTGCTAACATAAAAAGCTAGATTCTTAGCTCACATTAGGAACTTAGATTTTAGATAACATAAAAGCTAACATAGATTTATACATACTTTCAAACTGCTTTAGAAAAATCGACCTATTTAAAAATCTGACATATTCCCGTCAGTTTGAAGGTTACTTTCTGATATTTTTTCAATTTCATTTAGTAAATCCCAAATCGAATTTTTCACCAAGGCAGCACTTAATAAATTCATAGAGAAAAATGTAAAATCTTGGAACATATAAAAGTTTGATAAGTCTCCTGGGCCAGCCTGGGCATGTCTTACAATATTTTGTGCAGAGTGTAGCATCAAAAAAATATATAAAGAAAAATATACATACC
This sequence comes from Chymomyza amoena, assembly GCA_037043745.1. Classification (NCBI taxonomy): domain Eukaryota; kingdom Metazoa; phylum Arthropoda; class Insecta; order Diptera; family Drosophilidae; genus Chymomyza; species Chymomyza amoena. The sequence goes on from JBAMAX010000091.1 coordinate 74,065, forward strand.
CCCAGAGAAATATGCCCGACCATGCAAATTTATAACCCATCACCGCCTTAAGATTTATTGCGCAAATATACGAGTTTATGTACTACATACAGCTGCATGTACAAACATCTATATGTATATGAAATTCCGCAGGACATTGAAATCACAGTGAAGTAGTGAAAACGGAAGTGAGCGGAAGCACAGGCTGCAACATATTAAAAATGTATCTTTAACCTTGGCTGAAAAATCGAGCGCTCGCTGGACAGGAGAAGGACACACAGCAGGAGCAGTCGAAGCAGCAGCAAAAGGCAGAGGAGGACGATGTCTACAGTCAACAGTAAAGGCAGCTGGAAAACTCATCATGACGCGGCCATATAGTCACAACAACACGAGAGCAACAACTACAAGCAATATATATAAATGGAGTCAGCGAAATGCCGAAAAGATCGACTATGGGATACTCTGTAGTCAGGACGATTTACTAGAGTTTTTAATTCCATACTACTTGAAACTTGAGCTGGTGGTGAGACATCTTTTAAAGCAGTTGTTTTGGGTAAAAAAATAAGGTTTTCTAGAAAAATAAACAGAAATTTTGCTGAAGTACACATTTCTCTATATTAAGAACGGATCTACAGGATTTCCTTAAAATTGTCTTGGTCATTGCTTTAACAAAAGTGTTGAGTTTTCACTCTAGGGATCTGTGGGAGACTATCGATGGGTCCTAAAATCATTTATTTTTACCGAAGAATTGAAATTCGTTTTACAATATTTAGAAATTTAGGCCCATGGAAAAATAGTCCGTTCTCAGTCGAAAGCCCAGGCATTATAAGCTCATGAAAAGAGCTGTTGAGTGAAATCTAGGGCCCCTTTGGAGACAATCGATGGGTTCTAAAAACATTTATTTTTACCGAAGAATTTGAATGCATATTTTTATTAATATTCGGGACCCTTAAGAGAAAATTAGCCCGACGGAAATTCCTCCGTGGCCTATCGAAAGACCTGCTACTATGAGATCATTCAAAGCAATTGATTTAGGTACTTACTCTAATAAAGTACTTTATTCTAAGCCAGGTGTAAATGTAGAAAAGTTCTTGAGACTTGTCTGGACAATGAAAGATGTAATCCTGCTCGTGGGACTGATGCTTCACAAAATACAAAAATAATTTTTAGTTTAAAGAGCAAATACTAATATAAATATTTTTAAATAAGGAGCGGATCTAGGAAATTATCAATGGTTCGAAATCCTCCGTAAAATATTAAAATTACAATGCAGCAGTTATTTTAGGTGCTAACTCTAAAAATCAGCTTGGGCTGGTATACCCAAAAAATTAACTAAACTTAACTTTAAACCAGCAGCGGATTCAGGAAGTTCTTGTAACTTGACTTGATTATGAAAGATATAATTAAAAACAAAATTAATTTTTACTTTAAAGTGGAAGTACTATATATTTTGAAACTCAGAAGCGGATCTCATATGTTCGGAATCCTCCCCAAAATATTGAAAAAAATATTGTTAAGTTTGGACCGAAGTAGTCCCACTGTGATATAAATTTTAGCCCATTCCCGGAATTTTTATTCGTTATCTGCTATAATTTTTAATTATTGTATTATTACATACCGAGTTCCGGGATTGTAACTTTTCAACAAATAGAGCTTGAAAAAAAAAACATTCAGCTCTTACAGCTTTCAATCAATTTAGTTATACATTCACTGGGAAGTAATATCTGAAAGCGTGTAGGAAATGGGTTTGTACGGTCGAAATCTTTTGACCAACAGAGTATATCGTATTTTAAGAAGTATTTACCTATTAAAATTTGTAGCTCTCCGCAGAATTATTTTTATCTCCACCGCTGTTATACGTTCCAGTTTTTTTTTGCTCTTAACCCTATTTCCAAACAGTTCTATAAAAAGGAGTTAGCGCCTAGAGTTTCCTCTCGATTTGATGCAATTCTACAAATAGATGGGAAATAATGAAAGAAAGTCGAAAATTAGTTTATAACGTTGAAATCTTAAAAGCCGCATATTTTATTTTAGCCAAAAAATAAAACTTTATTAGTTTCCTACTGAAGATTTTTCTAATATTAAAAGCCACATATATTATTTTAGGTAAAAATTTTTATTTTAGTAGCTTCCTACTAAAATTTCTCTAATCTTAAAAAGCTCATATTTTATTTTAACAAAACTTTTATATTTTTTTATTAGCGTACTACTAAAAATATCTCTATTTACAAAAAAAATTATTTATTTTCTTAACATTCAAAGTAAATTTTTCAAAAGTGTCTCAATAAAATGTATTTTTAAAAATTAATACATAATTATAAAAAAAAAGTTAATTTTAAGTTAGAAATGGATTGTAGTCTGACCAACTTAGGCCTTCAGGGCCTCAATAAAAAGATTTCGCCTTAGCTCCAATATTTTATAAAAGCTTCTTTATATTTATTTTAAAAAATATATAAATAGGATTTATTAAAGATTTTTATCTCACTGAGATATTTCCAAAACACCGGCGGTAAAAGTCAAATTAGATGACTTACAAAGAATTAATTTATAAAAGATAAAAATGGGACTTAATACTATTGAAATAAAATGGCTTAGAAAGAATTCTATTTATTCAAAAGATTTTATATTGCCCGATTTAGTTGAATCTTAGTTAATCCTGTTACGTAATTTAATTATGTCAAATCTTTTACTTATTATATAGGGATAGATTTTAAGTAAATTAAAAAAAAAATAAAAAAATATAAAGATAAAAATGCATTTTCTGCAGATCGAAAAACTTTTATTCATAAACGGCTCCAGCACGTTCAAAGATTTCCCAGTACTATGGCGGACTCTTTTCCGTATACTTTAGATTTTTATGTTCTTTAAAGAAAAAATGTTTTCCCAGATTTGTGTTTTGGAATTATAATTTTTTTAAAGCATAAAAAAGCCTGTTTTTAAGACAACGTGTGACGTCATCGGACTTACAAATAATTCGAAATCAACCAAAATTTAAAAATTGATTTTATACAGATGGAGAAAACCTTTTTCGTATACCCTAGACTTTTGTATGGTTTTAAGAAAAACTGTTTTCCCTGATTGCCGGAAGGCATACGTTGCTCTGGCTTCAAAACCTTTATATTTTAGAACTAAATTTTAATTTATAATTATGTAAATAAATAAATGTTTTCCCAGATTCGCATTTTAGCATAAACAATTTTTTAAAGTGTAGCAAGCCAGTTTTTAAGAAGATGTGTGACGTCATTAGTTATAGAGTTCCTTGGGCCACACGTCATTAATTTCAGTATGACAAATCTGAGTCTGCCAATGTAAATATTCCTTTTTTAATTTATTATAATTATATTTAGAAGACCAAAATCCTTGAAGTCAAGTGCTGTACAGTAAACCTAAAACTTAGTTCCGGTTAACAATGAGATAAAAATTCGTTGTCAAGTTTTAAGATAGCAATAGTAAAAATTTTTCCCTAATTCGCATTTTAGCATAAGAAATTTTTAAAAGCTTAAAAAAGAAAGTTTTTAGACGACGCGTGACGTCATTGGTTTCAGTTTTCCTTAAGCCGTACGCCAATAATTTCAGTACGACAATTTTAAGCCTGCCAATGTAAATATATTTTCTTAATTTATTTTAAATTAAATTTAGAATACCTAAATCCTTCAAGGGCTTTGCTTCAAAGCTAAAGTTTAGTACAGGTTAAAAATGAGAGAAAAGTTTGTTGTCAAATATTAAGTAACTTGAGAAATCTTAACTTTTGAATCAAAACCCGCTAGACAAATATTTAAAATATGAAAACAAGTGAAGAATATAAAACGCGTACCTAAACAAGGCAACGAGAGACGAGAGCCACTTTTGAGAAGACGTGACGTCATTGGTGTAAGATTTCCTTGGGCCGCACGCCAATAATTTCAGAACGACAATTTTGAGTCCACCAAAGTAAATATTCTTTTTTTTTATTTATTTTAAGTAAATTTAGAAGACCAAAACCTAAACCTAAACCTTAACAATGAGAGAAAAGTTTGTTGTCAAATTTGAAGTTGGTAACTTGAGAAATCTTAACTTATGATGCAAAACTCTCTAGACAAATATTTAAAATATGAAAACAAGTGAAGAGCATAATACGCGTAGCTGAATAAGGCAAGAAGAGTCAGGAGCAACGTGCAGACACATTCTTCCATTTAGGAGATGTAACTACAGACATCTTCCTACACTTTTCTTCTAGGTGTTACAAACTTAAGATACTCCTTTACTTCTCAAGTTAAGGGTATAAAAAGAAAATTCCGAGAGCCTTTTATGGCTGTTGTTGATGTTGTTGTTGTGCCTGCTCCTGGCTTTATCTCCCGCTTCTGTTGGATGTTCTTGAAGCTGTTGTTATTATTGTTGTTGTTGCTACATGTCTGTTGCATGTTTGTTGTTGCTGTTTGTGCTCTTTTTTTTTACTGTACACATGACAATAATGCCGCTGGCTGGTGGTGCTCAGCTCAGCTCTCAGTTCAGCTCAGGGTATAGTGCCGCTTCTGACCAACAGCTGGATGTCTGGACTGGCTGTGCTGTTGCATGGATTGCTCGGGAGATTGCGTCACGACCGAGACCCAGAGCTTTGCTTGGTTGTAGTTTCAAGTGGCAGGCAGCACAACTTTTTCCATTATGAATGGTGCGGTTTGCGCTTTTTCCCTCCATTATTTACGAGTTTTGAGTGCAAACTTATTTCGCTTATTCGCACAACAACAACACAAACAACAACAACAACAGAGCAAACAAGTGGCCAGAGGATTAGACGCGCCTGTTGGCCACTTGGAAAATGCACGAAAACTGTGAATTGTGAATTGCATTTTGAAAATCGTTGAGGCTCAAAACAAAACACAAAAAAAAGGTTTTTGTGCAAATGAAAACTGCAGCTAAATGCTCAAAAAAACTTTTTTTGGGCAACTCCTTTGCAAAGTGCCACGCCCTACGCCCACGTCTACGCCATTTTCTAAGATTTATCAAGGCTTTGAATGTGTTTTTTTTTTTGTACTACTCGTAACCATAATTTTGAATTATTGATAAAATTTTTGGGAAAACTTTTCACATGCCAAATGAATAAACGAGTAGTTTATGAATGAGAGGCAGGCAAACTTTGATGAGCTCTCACTCACACTCATACACTGCCCTGCAGGAAAACATTACAGTCGCAAACTGGTTTTGAACCGCCCCGTTGTGCAACTGTTTGTCCGAAACCTAGTATGTTTGCTCTGAAAATTCTAGTATGTTTAACATGGGGCTGTCATTGCAGGCAACCAGAATTTTCGGGTATGATGTTCAACTGGTTTCAAACTGGTCCGGCGCATATTGAACAAAACTAGTAGCAGCTTATTAGAATGTAACAAGTCGCTTCTAACGAATTCAAAACTAGTCCATTTGATATAGAAAATTAATAGTTCTTTGCATTTAGTTGTAGGTTGGTATATATGGTCTTTAATTTTACTAGTAATTTTTGTTCCAGACTGGAATATACTGCCCAAAAATGAAACTACTTTAAATTTACAATTTGAACATTATTATTATTATTATACAAGTTACATAAATAAATTTAATTACTAAACAAAAATAATAACAATTTAAATTAAAAACATTAAAAATTATCTTAACATGTAAACATACAATTTTACTTAAAATATTGAATACAATTAATTTTAAATACAAATTAAAAATATAAATTAATTAAATTACAAAATTAATACAATTATATAATCAAACAATATATTACATAACATATAATTTATAATACAACTTAAAATAAGAAAATTATGATTACTTAAAAATACTATAAGGTAGTTTTTGTTCATTAGTTGCCGTTCTGGGGAGCTGTTGTCCGAGAGATTTAATATTGCCGACTGAATTTGTATTTATTCTGTAAAGAGAGTTTTAATTATTATTTATTTTTTTAATTTCGTAATGAATAGTATGCTTACCTTATAAAATACCACAAAAGTTTTCGAAATGGCTTAGAGACGTTTTCCCCAAATACATATGTAAAGCTCCATTAAAACGTCTTTGTGCAAGATCTCACACAAATATCAAAGCACGGAATGACGGGCCTGATTCCTCATAGCCATCAACTAATAGATGCAAGAAATGTCTCTATAGAGCACAAAAAACCATTTTTGTATAAATACGTTCATATTTATTTATGGATATTTAAACAATACAAAAACAAATTATTGCTATTTTTACTTACCTTAGTTGACATGCGTCTGTGAGCAGAATTTAACTGCAGATAAAAAATTTTGTTACAAATATTACTTACAACATTATTTATGCACATGCAATGCAATTATATGTAATGTATCTACATACAGTGTGCCACAAAAGTCATAGTACAGCAGGCGATTTTACACTTAAATGCGAATTCCTCCCAAATTGTTTAAATTTTCCAAAAACTAATGATGAGGTTTTCTTAAATATGTGTATATAATGTCATAGTACACTTAGACGGTATACCGAATTTACGTTGTTGCAGCTGGTTTGTTCTGGTTTTTGTAACGGGACTTTTTTGTATATGCTTTGCTTTACTTTTGTACGCGCGTGTGGGAAATTTCCGCTGCCAAAATGTGCATTATTAACTGCAAACGTTGTTTTTTTGTTTATTGTTTAAAAATATATATTTAAGAAAACCTCATCATTAGTTTTTGGAAAATTTAAACAATTTGGGAGGAATTCGCATTTAAGTGTAAAATCCTTCTGTACTATGAGTTTTGTGGCACACTGTATGTTTGCATAAACATAAATAGCAAATATGTAACTCACCTTGTGTTTTGGCAACTTTTCTTTTATTATATTTAAATAATTGTTTTTCTATTACCACACTGATTTGCTTTTTAAATTGTTACTTATTTAAATTATTAAAACAATTGATTTTCAATATATTTACAACCGATCGCACTGATTTGCACTTTGTACTGACGCCTAATTTTTGCAGCAGCTTCTTTTGCCTTTTATTCCTTTGTTGTTTTTATGCATACACAAAATTTGTCGCAGAAGAATAACACCAACCAAATAGCCACAACCCACCCTTAAAGAATGCTTGTTTGTTCTTGTTGCGTTAAAATAATACAAAAAACGAGAGAGCAGCTCGCTCAATTGAGCGAACACAAATTTGAGAGCGTAAGCCGTGAGCGAAGCGCGCTCTCGTTTACCGCATTTTCCTATTCCACAACAGTTCTTATTTGAACCATATAAGAACTAGTTACGTTTAGAGTAGTTGAGGCCACTTAAATGACACCGAATTCCTGCAGGGTGTGCATCATGTGTGTTAGTGTGTGTGTGTGTTGCAAGTTCGTGTTGCATGTTTGTGCGTGTTTATGCGTGTGTGGCATTGCTGTGCATTTATGCGTGTGCATAATTTTCAAAATCACTTGAGTAGTATTTTACAAAACAAAGTCAAAAGTTTTGCCAACTTGTTTCACGCACTTCTAGCTCAACATCCTTACTGAAGGCCCAACGCCTAAATACAGTGCGAACAGAAATTATTCCCACACACTTTTTATTGTGCAGCTATAAAGTGAGAATTTGTATCCCATTGAAAAATGTAGTTCGCTGCAAATTGAATTGCACATTTGGGACTTGATCGTCTTTAGAAAAAAAATTGGATTTCCCTGTGAATACCCCAAAATAATTTATGTTGCAATGTTCAACTATTTGTGAGTCTTTTGAGGACATTTTTATTTAAAACCTGGTTCTAAGCAAACAAAACAAAAAAAGCAAAACTTCATCTCCAAACACCTAAGAAAGCGCTACGAAGGAGTTTAAACAAACAAAACAGTGTTGCCCAATCTTTTTTTAATATACTTTACAATAAAATATTATGCAACTTGGGAGCGCTTAACAAAAATCATACAAAAAAAATTATAAAAATCTAAGCAAAACATACAAATCAGTGTTGCCACATTATTTTATTGGCATTTCAGAATACGAAAACGTTCTCTAATTTCCATCTGCAACCTCGTTAAGCAACCTTACATGGTAGACGTCTTAGCAAAACAAACAAAACAGTGTTGCCAAATGATTTTGTTGGAAAAATATAAAATTAAACGTTAGGTAACTTAGCAGTGCCTGACAAAATAAATCTCATAAGCTGTCTTTGTCATATAAAACAGTGTTGCCACATTATGTTATTCACATTTCAGAATACGAAAACGTTTTCTAATTTTAATCTGCAACCTCGTAAAGCAACCCTAGATGGTAGAAGGTTTAGCAAAACAAACTAAACAGTGTTGCCCAATAATTTTGTTGGAAAAATATAAAATTAACAGTTAAATAACTTAGCAGCGCCTGACAAAATAAATCTCGGAAGCTGTCTCTGTTATATAAAACAGTGTGGCCACCTTATTTTATTCGCCTTTCAGAATAGGAAAACTTTCTCTAATTTTAATCTGCAACCTCGTAAAGCAACCCTACATGGTAGACGGTTAAGCAAAACAAACTAAGCAGTGTTGCCCAATAATTTTGTTGGAAAAATATAAAAATAAACGTTAAGCAACTTAGCAGCGCCTGACAAAACCAATCACGGAATCTGTCTCTTTCATACACAACAGTATTACCACATTATTTTTTTGGAATATTAGAATGCAAAAGGACGCCATAGTAGACTTTTAAAGACTAGCAATAAACACTTAAAATAAAAAAAACTTCATATAAAAACAAAACGCGGCCAAACGTTTGGTCACAACATTTTCTTGCAGGTGGTAGGCAGAACCAGTGTTGCCTGTTTTTTTTTGTTTGTTGATGCCAATACTAAACCGTAGATGGTGCAATCGCCAAAATCAGCTGTTAGGCTTTGGCGCACAAAAAAAAATTGTTTTGTATGCGAAATTTATGGCTAGTCGACAAAATCGGATCATTGGGATGATTATGAGAAAATAGCTTTAATATTAATTTAATTCAATTGTAACATAAATATGCTTTAACGTCTATCCAGAATCGTCCACACTAAACTCTGCGCATTATATATGAACTCACCCAAACACTCCGACTTTTCCTGTATTTTGCCTCCTCTCGTCGCTTTTTTTCTTCATCCAACATTTCAATTTGACAGTCGTCAAACCATAGAAATTCGTTGGCTCTTAATTTACTGAACAATAGTATAGATATTAGACGTTTGAAAAGATTTCATACTCTGGACCTTCCAGATCGATTTCTATAATAATATATAATAATTTTTAGCAAATAGTTTTGTTGTATGTATATTGATTAGACTCACTGGAGCACAATCAATACTGCCATTTTTTTTTGTTTTTACTTATAAAATTTTCTGAAAAAATAAGTGTCTAAATGTTCTAAAATAATTGTAGGAAAGTGACAACACTTTGGTGCCATTCTAGCAAAAGCGTAAACATTCGGAATTATTTGTCCAAAAATTAAATATTTGAGATTTCGGTGGCAACTACGGATTTTTTTTAGGATTAGTTTTCAAACCGTTTCCAAAATCTTTAAAGATTACTGTGGCAACCCTGATTATTTTTTTTGAAAATATCATTTGTAATTTTTCACAATTAGTTTAAATATAACACAAAGAAGTCAACCTAATTCGAAAAAAATTAATCTATCGAAATACTGCAATATAGCTCTAATTGATTTTTCTCAAGATATTTATACAAAAATTTAATTCAATTTTTTAAAATATACGTACTATTTTTCTTCCAAAATATCATAATCGGGCACTATGAGACACAGTCTCATTTTACACGGTTTTGAGTCTTATAATTTTGAAAAAAGAATGTCTTCAAATTTGGAGTTATTGTTTCTCTAAAATATTAAATTTTATGTGGTTTCTTTTAAACAAAATTTCTATACATACTTTGCAATTACTTAGAAAATTTATCTGTGTTACCTAAGGTTAATTATGCTAAGTCCCATCTCTTTTTCTAGAGAAAATTTAAAACCGAAATCTTTGAAATTTCCTCAAAATATTAAATTTATAATTTTGCTCTATGAGACATCGTCTTTAATTTTTCACAAAAACTTTTGAGTCATAAAATTTTGTAAGAATAATGTCTTCGAGTTACGAGTAAAGTAGTAATTCCTCAAAAATATTTTACTTTATGTTGGTTTTTTCAAAAATAAAATTCAGATATTTTTGTACTTTTCCGATCAACAACTAAGCTGTGTCTCGAAAATAAGGATTTCGATTTGTATCTTAAAATAACGTACTTAGAAAATATTTCTGGGTTAGCTAAATCGCTTTTTCTAGAGAAAAATAAAAACCGAAATATTTGAAATTTCTTCAAAATTCTCATTTGTGATCCTAGCCTCTATCACATTTCCCTATTTTTAGGAGTTTCAGTTTTGTAATCTGCCACCCTGCCTGCTATTTGCTATCGATTTAATGGATTTTTTTTTCAAATAGATGTCTTTTCAGACGAAAAATTTATAATTTTTTACTTAGCAGCTATCACATTTCCCTGCTTTAGAGGGAAATTTCATTTTTTTAAATCTGCCATTCTTCTTTGCGATTTGCTGTCGATTGAATAAATTTTTTTTCCGAAATAGAAGTTTTTTAAGCCGATTAAGTACTCAACCCGATTATATTGTATATTGCCCTAGAAACGTTCAAAATTGAGAGAAATTAAACGTCATTGCAAAATTTCATCTGAACAACCGCGAGGACTAATAATAGCAAAAAAAAAAAAAGAGTAATGGTCCTTTATTAATTTTTTTCTGTATTTATTAAGTCTTCGAAGACGTTTAGGAGCTCAATCCGATTAAATGGTACATGGAATCTTATATCTAGAAAGGTTTAAAACGGAGAAAAATTATAGTTCATTGCGTAATTTTCGCTGAACAATTGTGAAGACTTATAATTAAGAAATTAGTGATGATACTTTTTATTAATTTTTATTAATTATTTTACTGTTTTTATTAGGTCTTTGAAGATGTTTAGGAACTGAGCCCGATTATATAGTACATTGCTCTAGAAACGTTCGAAATAGAGTAAAATTTTACTACATTGCGAAATTTTCTCTGAACAACAGTGAGTACTTATAATAAAAAAATTAGTGATGGCACTTTAGTCATTTTTTTTTGTATTTATTATACAATACTTTATTTATTTTTGGAAGTCTGAATTATTTGACAAATGTTTTTTGTATATAAAATGATAACAGTGACGTATATAAATAAATTGTAGGCTGCCCAATTATAAAGTTTACATATGACAGTGGATTATAAATATTTAAAAAGTTTGTTTGGATTGTTGCGGCGCCTTAGGGACCTTGAACAGTTTTAAATAAATAATAAATAGCAAAAGGCTAAGTAAAAAATGTTTCATAATCATTTTTTCTTTCAAAGTTTGCTTACGTTGCTAATTAATTTATTACACATTTCTGTTGGGCATATATTTTTTCAACAATATTATAGGGCAACACTGTTTTGTTTGTTTTAGGGCTAGCTGCAGACACGAAAAAAGTCAAACGCAAAAAGCGCGATTTGTATAGGTAACAAAACGAACAGTGTGTCTATAGTAACAAAATGCGAAATTTATAGAAATTATGTCAATAATCAGCTGTTTTTTGTTGACAAATAGGAAATTTTTAAAAGCATGAAATGAAACATTAAAAATTAGAATTATCGTCAACTTTTAATTCATACTCTATTATTTATCTATTGAAATTAGAGATACTTCTCTAAATATGTATTTAATATTATTATTTAAATTAATATTTTTTAACAGTGTTCCAAGAAAGTTAATTCTTTTTTTACATTAAGCGATAATTTTCGGCATGTTTTGCAATATTTTCCTTTCTATTTCTACAAACTAAATATGAATGAAATTTGAATAATGCTTCCGCCCCATAAATGAGTGTCTTCTAATAATGTCATAAAAGAAGCACTCCGAATTATTACTATTTAGTACAGCAACTAGGTGGCAACTCCGTAGCTTGAAAATATTTTGCAAGCTTACACAAAATGGCATATTTACCAAAGATTTCAATAAAGATTTTGTAAAAATGAAAAACCATGAATTAAATCATTAGATTTAGCAAAAGGTAAAGATGCAGATAAATCAGAATTTAAACAACCTTTCCAAATATGTAAAAGTTTCTTTGAATAAAATGCTATTTAATTTAATCAAATATCAAACAATTTTGTCAAATACTTTAAAAAATGTTACAAATCATGTCTGTGGCACCAAGAATCGAAATTGTAAAGAAATTATTTTTTGGGCCCTCCAGATGTATTCTTAAATTAAATTAAATCTTATATATAAAATTCTCGTGTCACAATGTTAGTTACTAAACTCCTCCGAAACGGCTGGACCGATACTCATGAAATTTGGTAATGCCTATTGGGTAGGTCTGAGAATCGGCCAACATCTATTTTTTATACCCAGGGTTGCCACCCATAAAATTTTTTATATTTTTAACAAACTCCTCCGAAACAGCTAGACCGATTCTCATAAAAATTTTGTGTGCCTACGTGGCCGTCGGTGGCTTAAGTGGTAGCGTACTCACCTCTAAAACCGAAGGTCGGTGGTTCGATTCCCCGCAGTAGCTCTGGTGCATTTGCCTAGCACTGGCATCGCTAGCTCAAAGACGCTATTTGCCATGAAAGTCTCTATTAATTAAAGACACCGCCGTTCGGATTCGGCTATAAACTGTAGGTCCCTGTTCTGTTCGAACAGTTAAATAGAGATCCCCTATGCCCCTCCTCCAAGGGGTCTAACAGGGAATTATATATATATATATATCTGAGAATCAGACAACATCTATTTTTCCTACTCCTATGTGATAACGGTTGCCACCTCAAAAATTTTTTTTTTAATTTTTCGACAAATTTTTTTCATAGTGTGGCATTGTCAGATTAACTAATGTTAATGTTTGACGTGTTACCGGTGTTCTCATGAACGCGTCGATGAATTTCAAATATGATTTTTGCGTGTGTTAGAGGTTGTCAATACGGAGGTTTTAAGCCTATTGCGATGTGTTTGAGAACATTGTGAATATAGTATAGCAGAAAATTGTTCAACACCGGGTATTGAAGATTAAGTGCAAAGGGGTTGAAATGTAGTTTCTGTGTGGCATGAATTTATTAGAGAGCTCTCTTAAGAGCGTCTTCGTCCATACGGCTTTTTAGAGAGTCAACTAATCTAAAAATCTTATGATTGTCCAAAGCTTACTAGAGAATCTTACGATGTTTATACAATACTTGAATACTCTTAAGAAGTTTGGACAGGACGACTTCTGCCGGGCTCACTAGTTTTTGTATAAATATCTAGAAGAAAATTCATTTGGACTGTATCGCTGCATTTAGATAGATCAATTTCTATTGTCGAAATAGGGTGACTTTTTTTAACTTTTTTGCATAAGATTCATTTTACAATTTAAAATATAATAGTAAAAACATTTATGTGTTGAATTAATGTTGAGCTAAATTTTTGCATAATGAAAAAAACTGAAAATCAACTTAAAGTCTTATCTGCCACGGCTAAAAATATAAGTTGAAAGAATTTTGAAAATTCCTATCCAATTATTTTCAAATTAATAAATAAGAAAGAATGTGTATTCCTCTTAAACGTGGGAAGAAATAAAACTTCCCAGCTCAAGAATATACGAATATTATTTGCATCGACTGTGCGTTGCCTCCCATACGTCATACGTCCTACACGTTGCGACCTGCCACAACCCACTGGAGCGCTCAACTGCGACCCGACGCACAACTTCAAGTTCTCGTGCATGCATGCAGCACATTCTCTGACATTGATAAATGATTTTCCACTAAACTTTAACAAGAAAACCAAAACGAAAACCCAAACAGCAACAGCTAAACTACAGTAGCAACAGCTCGAGGCCTGGCCTAGTCCCCCCGCTAGTCCTGCCCCTGCTCCCAGTTCCTAGTCCTGGGTTTTCATATTGGTTGCATTCATACTGCTGGCAAGAAAATTCTTGTTGCTCACTAGGCCGTGAACTCTACACTCTGGTAACAACAACAACAAAAACAACAACACCAACAAGATGAAAATTTTGTGCCGGCTTAGCCCATTGCAATTATCTAGTGCTGTACAGTTCACTTAGTTGCAACAACTTGGCAGAATATGAAAAAATCATAAATAAAACAAGAATATGATAAAATTTAATTATGCCCACAAGGGCAAGAGAAAAGAAATCTTTCAACAGCCAACAGAGAACTCTCCTCTGGCTCAGAGCATGCTCAACCAAAATTTCATTCACTTAAAACTCGTAAACTAAGTTGTCGTCGTTGTATTTCTCATTCCTTGTTCTCTCTCCGCGCTCTCCCCATTACTTTGTTGGGAGTCGTCCTTGTCGTCCTTTCGTATAGTAGTCGACTGTTTTGTTGTTTTGACCAAAACCAAAATGAAAATGCAAATGAAAAACCGCACCGCCTGCTCTCCAGCTGAGTTTCGGCCTTACAGCCGCACCATCCCAACCCATCCCATTCCATTTCATTCCATTCCATACCACCCCATCCTCCCTCTCACATCCTTACTCCCACACAACATGTAATTAGAACGAAAAATACGCGTCGTAGTAGCCCAAAAAACATACAGGCTAAAAAAAAAAAAGCACACAACATAAAATGAGAAAAAAAAAACAACAACAAAAAACAAAGAGAAAGCACAGTTAACTTCCGTATAGAGAAGATTACATACTCTTGCAGTCAAGCTTTGCATGCTATTATTATTATTTATTATGCTGGAAAATGCGAAAAGGTTTCTTGAAGAATTGTTCCAGAAATCACTCATAAAAAATTTGAATCATTCTCGAGTTGGTTGCAAAATAGATTTATAACAAAAAAATTTGTTGAAGACAAGGTTGGAAGATGAAAATCGATTTCTACCACTCATTCAAAGTCTCTCATTTTGTTCTGTATCTCTATGTGAGAATTGAAAATGAGCTTTTTATATTGATAATCTTCAAACTATGTCTGAAAAAATATCGAAAGACTACTCTTTCAATCAAACTTTGTACTCTATTATTATTATTTATTATGCTGGAAAATGTGAAAATGTTTCTTGAAGAATTGTTCCAGAAATCACTCACAAAAATTTGAATCTTCCTCGCGTTGGTTTCAGAGTTAATTTATTAAAAAAAATGTTATCTAAAGAGAATGATGAAAGTTGGAAATCGTTTTGTACCCGGTATTTAATTTCAAGAGGCTCTCCTTTTTCTGTTATCTCTTGTGGGTATTGGATATTGGCTTATGAATAGTTGAGATTCTTCAAAATATGTCTGAAAATATATCAAAATTATTACGTACGGTTTGCATGCTATTATTTCTATTTATTATGACGGAAAATCAAAAGGTTTTTGAAGAATTGTTCCAGAAATCACTCACAAAAAATTTTAATTATTCTCGAGTTGGTTTCAGAGTTAATTTTATAAAAAAAAATGTTTCCAAAAAGAATGTTGGAAAAATGAAAATCTTTTTTTACAAGGAATTTAATGTGCTTCATTCTGTTTAATATCTCTTTGAAATAATTTTAGATTGGGTTTTTAATAATTGAGATTCTTGAAAATATGTGTCTTGCGGGCAAGTTTTGCATAAAAAAGCTTTTTGGAGAATTGCTCCAGAAATCACTCATAATGATTTGAAGTCAGCTCTTTGAGATAGTTTCAAATCAGATTTCTTCAAGAAAATTTCTAAAGAGAATAAAAGATAAAAATTTGGTCCTTACCAGGGTTGTCATGATGGCCATTTCTTGGTTTTTAAACATCTTTTAAAAGATAAGTTTGGCGCTATAACAAGAAAGAAAAATTCTTAAGAAATTAATTGCAAATTTTTGGTGTAGAATTGTTTAAAAAATTTCTTAGTCAGTATAAGTCGGGAACATTTTTTTGGTTGGTTTCGAATTAGATTTTTTTCTCAAGAAAATATTGTGATCAGAATAAGAGATAAACATCTATTCTTTACCAGGGCCTTAATGATCAAAATAACATGGTCTATAATCTTTTTAGAAAGTTTAAATTTGGCGCTATAGTTATGGAGAAATTGTGCTTTTAGATGATGAAAAAATTTTCTTTACTATAGTCAGTATATCCTTGCCATTAAATCGCATTTTCTCAAATGTTTTTCGTAGAAGTCCAGAAAATCTTTTTTGCAGTGTAACAATGCTCTGTTTCTCTTGGTTTGACAGCCTTCTTTTGCCTATTGAAATTTGAGGCTTTAATGAAAGATGAAAATCTTTATTTTTACTGGGGCTGCAATGTTACAATTCTGTTGATATTAAATTTTCATTAATCAAATGAAATTTGGAGCCACACCAAAGCAATTCTTAAATAAATTGAGAATTTTTTTCAGAGATTTTGTTTAATGTTATACTAGTCTTGGTTTTAAATCTTGTTTTCCCAATTTGAATTTTGGGTCATACCGTAATCTTTATCCATTCTCAGTATAAAAATGAAAAAAGAAGACAATTTCTCGGGATATCAACGGTTTTGGAGCAATTGTTCTCAGTCCAATAAAAAGAAAGCTAAATAAATGAAAATAAATTTACAAGGGGCCTTACCAATATTTGAGCCCTCCTAGATGCAAATCTTCCAATCCAAATGTGATTCTTAAAGAAACCTCAGGAAAACTTTATAGTTATTTATAGTTTCAATGTTACAATTTTCTTACGCTACCATTTTCTTCATATATATCCATATGTTCAACCCAATTTGGCGCTTTACCAAAAGTGATTCCTAAAAAAAACTCCGAAGATTTTATTTCAGACTTTTTCATACTTCTCTTTGTTCAAATCATTAATAGCGATTTTAAACAATTCTCTGACCAATTTTTGTATCAGTCTAAAGGTAAAAAATTTTAGATTCAAATCATCTTTTGGTTCATATCCACGCATCTGTCTTTGGGTATAGAAAGCTGGCAAATTAAAGGATTTCTTTTTATTTTAAATAGTTAAATATCAGGAATAATTTTGAATTGGATTTTAAATTGTATTTGTTTACGATGTATAATTTTCTCTGTGTAGAAAAATGTTTTTTTTTAAAATAAATATAAATATTTGCATCCGAAGAAAATTTTATAAAAAAGAAATCTCTTCATAAACCTCTAAGCCTTATTTTCAGTTGTTGTCGAAAATTTAGAAGTTCCTTAAAACGAATGACAAAATTCATATAAAAATCTTTCGTTCACAGAAATCTGCTAGAACTAAATTTAATAATAGGGTCTAAGGTCTAGCTACTCGTCGCCCGTTTGATTACACAGGTCTACAAATACAGGGGTCATGTGACTTGTTGGAAAGCTAAGAGTCATTTCCGAAGTAATTTGGTGCGTAGAATCCGAATCCGGCGTCAGAACTGGCCCATCACGTCAGGATTTTGAGATATTTGAGGTTATGTACCCAAAAAACGGCGCTTTTTCTACTTTTGAGGTTATGTACAGGGCGCATAAAAGTAATTTGGTGCGTTGAATCCGAATCCGGCGTCAGAACTGGCCCATCACGTCAGGATTTTGAGATAACCTCAAACATAACATATTTCCCTACTACGATATGTTATCTTTAGTACATTTTACATATATCCAAAATTTTCCCTTTTTGAGATTATAAAATTACTATCTTTGAAGGTATAGAAAAAAAGCAGCTGTCCCTACACAAAATTCTAAAGAGTTCAATGATAATGGTATGGAACGGATCAAAAACCTTATACCACTCCCTGAATATAAACCCTTGACAATACCGGTAAGAAACATCATGAATCTTTTAAGTGTCTCCCAAATAAATAGGAGCACTTAAACTGTCTGGGAATACTTTTACCGAGCCGGCTGTAGCAAAATTGCTGGCACCTCCAGAACAACATATAAATTTAATTTGGGACATGATATTTCTTGAAAGTTTGTATCATCTTTTTGAGAACTTTTACCACTGCTAAAGCAAAATCTTTAAAGATCCATTAAAGCCATTTAAGCTTATAAAGCAATTTTGGTTGTCATTGCAAACCAGGCTCTCAAGCTAATATGCTTCCCTGTATGGAAGATGGCGATGAAAATAAAGTAAGTCTGTGTGTGTTGTGGGGACAGCACTTTGTGATATAACTGCAAAGGCCTGCAACAGTCGCCAGCAGCTGGCCACAAAAGTTCAAGTTTGCCGTCTGCAACTTGCCGTCGACGCTTTTTCATATTCCTTGCTCCCTAACCGCTCCTGCCTCAATATCCTATCCTTGTCTCTGCTACTATCTACACGTTAGTATCTTTCTCTGTCGTTGAAGTCTTTGAAGTGGTCCGTCGTTGTCGTCGTCGTCGCCGTCATCATCTCCATTGCCAACACTTGGCTGCAGCTTTGAGCACCCAAACTTGTGTGTAATTTGGACGAATGTGCCGTGCCGTGCCTCAGCTTGGCTTGCCTCGACTTGCCATGCCACACCATGCGGTGCCAATGTCGATGTGGCACTAACTGCGGCTATATGGCTATATGTGTGTGGGGGATACCCCCTCTCCAGTGTGAATGTGCATGTGTTGACAACAAGCAGCAAGTGCACAAAAACTATACCCAGAGAGAACTTTATTTGAAGTTTAAGACCATGTGCGGTCAAAACAGAGCCAAAAGAAAGTTATGCGCTTGAATTTATCTTTTTGTGGCCAAAAAAAAAAATACCAAAAACAAAAAAAAAGAAGCACGTGGTATTTTAATTAAAGCTAGCTTAGAGATGCAGAGTTGCATGCAACATGCAGACAGAGAGATAAACACAAAAACAGAGAGCGAAGAGAGCCAAAGTACTCGTTTAGTCACAGTTGGTCTTAATATAATCTCAATAGCTTCTCATTTCACACAAAAGTCGCCAAATGTAAAAAAGTGTAGCATACATTTCAGCTGACATTATTTTTTAGTTTTTTCTCTGATTATTGTGCAGCTGCAACTGCCACAGTGACTACTTAGTGGATAAATATAAGTCAAGTGGGTGGTGAATGACTGTACCTCAACGGACTTAAGTGGAAAATATTGCAGAGCTGGTTTTGCTATACAATAACATATATGATCTCATAAGAGTACTTAAGCGCTCTTCACAAAAAAATAACATTTTCAATTGCAGAATTTGTTGCCAAAAATAAATTGTGGGATGGTCGACCCCATTTTGAGATATCTGAAGATTTAAAAAAAAAATGCATTAACATTTTAATTCTTCTGGCAAGAGAGTGCGCTTAGGATTCGCCATTGTTTGAATTGCTCTAAGGAAGTTCGTAGATTTTAAAAGGACCATAAACACTTAAATTATCTATAAATTACCTTGAACTGGTGTCTAAGCGAAGGGCTTAGCATAAACCCCTAGAAAACTGTGATTGTTCCCATTACGTAGAGATACAACATGGAGCTTCAGATCCTTGTTATAAATAACACTGAGGTGGAGTATTCGGACCAGGTCAAATATCTAAGTGTGGTCCTAGACAAACGACTCAACTGGAACTCCCACTATGAACTAGTGCTCTCCAAAGCTACCCGAGCCATGTGGGCTTGCAGAAAATTCTTTGGCAACACATGGGGCTTCAGCCCTCATATTATAGAATATGCAGCCCTTGTGTGGTGGCTCAAGATGCAGCAAAATTTGACCATTACAAATAGCAGCAAGTTTCAAAGACTGCGTATCTCTCTTCAGTCCTTGGACTCACACCACTGCACATTTTCACTCAAAAGTCAGCCATGCAGAGTCTACTAAGTATCCAGATCACATCTGGACTCTTATTGGCCTACCTGACGTATCGTTCTGCTCTAGATCAGACCTTATGATCACGTAATTATTTCATAAGAAGAAATTTAGATCTCTTCTCCCAAGTCAAACTTGGGCTGATGGCAGCTCCTGTGAAAACCTCCGGTGGCAACAATGTTTCACGGATGGGTCCAAAACTGAGAAGGGTGTAGGTGTTGGAATCGTTGGACCCAACATCAGAATCTCTACCGCAATGGGCAGATTGCGGTATTAGTATTCTTCTCAAAGGAACTAGGGGAGCAAACATCTGCATTTATACGGATAGGCAAGCTGCTATTAGAGCATTATCGTCCTGAAGCATCTCCTTCAGGATGGTTAAAGAATGCCATAACTACCTCCAAACCCGGTCCGCCCGAACAAGTTGTGCTATGTTGGTGCTGGAAACTCAGGAGTGGATCTAACATTTACAGAAAATTGGCCTATCGAACTCTTCAGAGTCTGTCTATAAGACCTCTGTCTATAAGACCATGAAACCACCAAACATATTCTATTCAAATAATTCAAGTACAAGTGTATATTATAATTTAGTTTGGAAATACAATAAAAAAATGAAATAATAGCTAATTCGCATTTAGAAATAAGTTAACATCTCTTTTTTCATTATTCTATTTTTCCAAAAAATCTATTATTTGTAACCAAAAAGTTAGCTAGGCTAAAGAGTTCAATCTACAGACCTGGTCACAGTTTCGGTGGGTTTTGGTGTAGGTATAAAATTAGTTTTTAACCCTATTTTAACTTGACTTCATTTGTTTGTTTTAAAGAAATCCAAGCTACCCGTAAAATCTGAACCGTTCTAAATGTATTTTCAAATCGGCGACGATTCTTTTTACGTTTTAGAAATTTTTAAGTAATATAAAAACATATATCAAAAAAATATCTCCTTCAAAAATTTTCTTAATGGAATCCAGAGATTTTAGCCATTAATATATTTAAAATAAAAATCATGTAAGATCCAGATATTTTTGATTTATTTATGTTATCTCCTATTTTTGGAATGCACATATCGGAATTTTTTTTAAAGCTTGAAATTCTTTAAAGGTAAATACATTTTTTTTAATTTTGTGAAATTCTCTAAAATATACCAGTCAAAACAATCCAGTTTATTGAGCTGTAGATATTTTGGAGAGATCACCAAGGGATACCCATTAAAAGGGAAAGATTTGAAGAAAAAAATAAATACAAAATTAATGATTTACTAAAAATTATGGTTTAAGAATCTTGATAAATCTATAATATTTATTTCAAAGTTATTTTTAATTTTTGACAAGATTATAAGACTTAAAATCCGATTTTATTGAACAAATTATATATATAGTTGAAAATATCTTTTTAGGACGAATTCTTCGATTCTGACAATTATTACATACTATACAATATAATTGAAATAAAAGGCCTACATATCGTAAAATCCAGAATAATATACTCCCAAATTAAAAAAAAATCTGTTTATTCATTTCCTATGTAAAAATTCACGAAAAGCAAAACCTCGGCCTCCTAAACTAGTCTGCCCCCTTAAACCTGGCACACTTATATTAATAGGTTTCTTTTCACTAAATCAACTAAAAAAATAGATATATGGGAAATTGTGTATATTTCTCAACTTAAGACTCATTCCCTCAAAAATTCCACTTTTTGTTTTATGCATCATTGTGACCTAGTTCACAATAAAATATTTTAAGCTTTTGTTAAAACAGCAGCCAAACCTGCCATATCATGCGGCGGATAATTCCAAATACCAACCAAAGTTTTTTTGCTTTAGATTATTGTTTACTAAAAACCACATATTTAAATGGATATTAATAACAAACCGACAGTACGCTGTCATAAATATTAATCTAATTAAATTATGCTCTTTTAAATTCGACACCAAAAATACTATAATCTAGACCAAATATGGTATTAAAATAATTATTGAAAGTCAGGCTGTTAATTGAGCATGAAAAAAAAAAAAATTAAAACCACTTTGTGAGCTGCTAATCTGCAAATCCAAAAACCACAAAACGATACTTTAAAAAGCTATTTCAGTAAAGAATCTAAGCTGGGAAGTGGAACTGATTTTAGAAATAATAAATAATTTTTTGTAAAGATTTTGTTTAGATAGGGTAGGTGGGAAATTTGGGTAGGTTAGAACGACTGGGTAATCATTTGGCATACTTATGTCCGAAATTCGAAGCTTGAGATTCGATTGGGTATCATAAACAAGAGTTATGGGTTAAAAACAAATCATAGCAATAAAGAATGATGATAAATTACCATATTTAGAATTAATTTTGTAAAATGAAAAATTGTTCTTGTAATTTTATTAAAGAATTGTTTTCAACTTCTAATTTTAACTTGTATGGAACATAAAATATGTGCAATTATCTATAAAAAAATCTAAATATTCAACTTTCGCTAACTCTATCAATAATTGGAATTTTGCCATATTTACGTAATTAATATTGGCTAGGAGAAGAAGCCATCTTAAAAAGTGACCTCCTCACTTAGTTTCGACAATATCTTTAATTAATTCTCAAAATTACGAAGAAATAAAAATAAGAGGTATGTAAAAAGAATTGTATTGTAAATTATTTTTAATTCCTTTTTCTTGCTAAAAAATTAAGTAATTTATACATTTTATTGCAAACTATCAATAAATAGTTGTTATTTATTATTTAAATGTTAATTTTAGAAGCACGAACTGACTTTTTCAAAATTGACACCTTCAAAAAAGCCCTTTAATGATGTTAGCCAAATCTTGGTCTTTGGCTTAGTGGAATTGGCAGAATCGGAATAGATTGTGTAGATTCGTTTTCCGGAGCACGGAAATTTTTTTAAATTTCTCAAAATTAAAAAAAAAAATGGAGAAACTTTTAAAGATTACAAAAAAGGAAGACAATTTATAATTTGATTCAGATAATAAGAGATACTATAAATAAATCGATAACTTGACAATTGTTGTGTATGATTTTTATTTTAAACATTGTAATTACAATAATCCCTGCATTCCAATGAAACTTTTATTGTGGGTAATATTTTTAGATATATGCTCTTATACCACTTAAAAATATTTCACATGGTAAAATGAGAAGTTCTTAGACGATTTGCCGATTTAGCAATAATTTCAGAACGACTTGAAATAAGAAAAAAGATAAAGTAAATTCCCAAGCTAATAATTTAGAAAGCGGAGTTCTCTAACTAAATTTCTAAAAGATAATGTCAATAATCAAATTTTTCCTTAAGATTTGAATAAAACTGTTTTTTTAAATCGAACCAAATCGATTGAAAATGTTTATAAAGAATTTTTTTCAGAGCGTGATATTTCAAACCGTGTAAAAGAAGACGTGTAGACAGAATTGGATGGATTTAATTTGTACCATCTCTTCCATCATCTAAGAAAGTTATAGCAACTCGTCTGCATGCTTCTTATATGCACTGGAACGGTGGAAATGGAACAGTTTCTTTGCGTATATGTTACGAGTCAATCTTAAGATCTTTAACTAATTATTGATTAAAAGCTTGAGTGGTATAATGTTATTTTTTTGGACAACTCTTGAGTTGAGATTAAATTAAAAGCGATTTCTGGCACACCACTTGAAAAACAAGTTTTGATGGAAGTCAATTTTTCATAAAGAAAAGTATTTAAGCTTAAAATATAAGTCTATAGTCTATATTTTTACTCTCTGCCTCACGATTGTCACAGTACGAAATTCTCTCGTTCAGCATTGTGTTAACTTAATTTTGAGAACTGGACAACGAGTTCGTGGAAAAGACGTATCGCTATCGTTAGTGTAATTTTTATAATTTTTTCCTATGTGGCATTTAAAGCAAATTTATATTTTTTAGGACAAATTTTTGTATGGTAGCCATATAAAATAATGGACAAATTATGCTTAAATTCTACACAATTGTATATATTAAATCAAGTTACAATTGACATAAATTTAGTCGCGGTATTTTAAAAAATTACTAAAAAATGTTTATGCATGTAGAAACAGTGTATTTCGTGACTTTCAATGTTTGATTAACCAGCTACAATATCGGCTAGAGGTAAATAAAATCTGGGCTTTTACGGTACTCAGATTAATTTAAGAATCAAGGGTAAAAATTCTATGTCACGGGTTTGATTTGTGAAACCTCTATATTTCACTAAAAAGAATTAACAACTAGATTATTTAAAAAATAATGATTTTAAAAACTGTTAGGAATTGTTTACATAAAGCTGTTCAATTTCAACCAGACTCCAAAAAATACCAAAAACAGTATTTTAAAAAATATGTACACACTGCTGACAATGCTGGCGCTATTTACAATATAGTTTTGGGCAGAAGTGCACTACTTTCTGTTGTCGATTCAAACTTGCAAACTATTAGTCGAATGTCGCGCTTTACGGGTATGTCTTGACCGAAATCTTTCACGTTAATTGCTGCGATCTTCACATTCCTGGGCAGTACGATTAGATTGATAATTAATTTGATTCGCTGCATAGAAAATATTCTATAGTAATTATATCAAAATAGATTACATGCCTGTTCTAGAAAGCAATTCCGACTAATCCCTCTTAACATTGTAGTTCATGGTTTTTGCTACATTTATCGCAAAATAGGTAATTTAACAATAAAATAATATAAGTGTGAATTAAAATATAATTTGAGTGATACAGAGATGGATTTTCTCTGCTCTAGTATGACACATTCTTAATTTCAGAAAACGAAGTATTAGTCTAGATCAGTGGCGGATCTATGGGCGTGATTTTCGGGTTGTGACCTGCTACCCCCAAAAGTTCAAAAAATGGATTGAAAGTCTTTGGTGCAATATTCACACTCTTCGAAGTGTCAATTGATGTATCGATGTTAACTTTTGAGTTCAAGATTTTTTTTAGCAAAGCTTTTACCTATTTTTGCCGGTGAGAATTCAAATTCTCACGTTAAAAAATATACTGTAATTATAATCTAATATTTTTGGTTCGATTAAATAATCTTTAGTACTTTATTTCACTGAAAATTGACCATTAAGTGCTTACTTTGATTCAGAAGTTAAACAAAAGGACGGAAATGTCGATAAACATTTTGTTTGCCTTGTGACTATATGAAATATAGCATTCTACCATAAAAAGTGACTTGAATCTGCGATGAATTTTGCTGGAAAATTTATAGATAATTTCAAGTTTTATACGTAAAAAATACGTAGAGTAGGGTTGCCAAAAATAATATCGATTTTAAGGTATGTGACGTTTTAAGAAAAATATTTATCTACTAATTATTGAATTCGAGAACCTTTTGAACCATTTTCCAATTAATCGCTAAAGGCAATCGCACATTAATTATTGAGAATTTGCTGCAAATAAGTCAAATAATGATTAAAAAATGTATATTATGCACTATTACAGCTGGTCACCGCTTAAGCCAGTTCTGAATTGTAAGCACGCACAAATAAAAAACACTTTTTGCTACGTTCTTGATAAACATTAAAAGCCTTTAAACCCAGAAAAACCAGAGAGTTCCATGCTAACCTAATGCTAGATATTTATAGATCAAGAGGTATATTTTAAGTGTAAGTTGTTGTGTAACAATAATGTACTTCTGCCTCACCGCATTTCTTTTCAATAAAGAAAAGAATTTAGCATATTTTGCTGTACTGGAGCTGTGATCATTTGCCATATATAAAATCTATTAAATCAATTCGGTATAAAAAATTTCTAAAAATCATGCTCTGCCATTTTTTTGCTTTTGCAACATTTCTCAACTTAGATACATTTCATTCGCCACCTATTAAGATAATTCGCATAATTCCTTTATCCCTGAAACGAAATGCCATTAAACAAAAAATGCATATTTTTAAAGAGCTTAAAAGCTTTAATTCCAGCGAGTTGTCACACACAAATGTTTTTATAAAGGAAGCACCATATGGAAATATAATAAACTACGCCATACAATTCCGCTGATATCTTTGGAAACAATAAAGTCATAATAAAAACACCAAGAAGCATTCTTCAATTCAATTTCCACATTGAATGCAATTTTTTTCCTGCATTGTTGTGCACGTTGAAATGGAAAAAAAAAATCGAAAAAAAATTATACTATATGTACATAAAAAGTCGAAAAGTATATTATTAATATTATAGTGGCCAATGGAACAATGTGGAATCTGCGCTGAAGCACACGCACACAGATACTCCAATACACAGATACTCATGCACACACACAGCTACAATTTACAGTTACGGCTAGCAAGTTAATTTTTGCATTGATTCAAACGCGGTTCAGCGGCGGGGGGAGGGCGGTAAAAAAAGCAATTAAGTTGCATTTTTGCAATATGAAAATGTTTCTTTAAATTGAAAATTATAATTATTTATGGAGCGCGTGAGTTGCAGCGCGCAATATAGAAAAATGTTAATATGGTCACACAGAAAAACGAACACACGAACACACATGAGTATGGCCACACTTATGTGCGTATATAAAACATTTAACGCTTCTCTTTGTTCTGATGGCTCATTCATCAAAACTCATACACAATGGCACTGCCACGCCCACGGCGGAGGCTGTACGCAGCTGTGGCGACGGCGGCGGCGGCAGCGGCTTTATGCAGTTTTCCTTTATTTTTGACCATTTTTTAATGCCCATCACTCTTAAGGTAAAGGGGTACATGGAGTGCAAGCAACTTTATGCAACGGAAAGAAGAGAGGAAGAAAAAGCCTAAAAGTATTTGGAAAAAAAAGGAATTTGTGATGAAAGCATAAATAATGAATGTACGAATAAAAAAAGAAAAATAATTTGTT
Source organism: Chymomyza amoena (assembly GCA_037043745.1). Classification (NCBI taxonomy): domain Eukaryota; kingdom Metazoa; phylum Arthropoda; class Insecta; order Diptera; family Drosophilidae; genus Chymomyza; species Chymomyza amoena. The sequence continues at coordinate 100,495 of JBAMAX010000091.1, forward strand.
CTTTGACTAAAGAAATTCGTAAGAAATCTCGTAATTTTTCTTTAAATGAACCACTCTCAGCAAGACGCTATGACGTCATATGAGCTATTGATAGGCAAGACTGTCATAAGAGAGTGCAATCTACACGTCTATGTTGCCTTTTTGCCAAAATTTGCTGGATTTACTTTTCAAAAACAATTTTGAATTTATAACAATCAAAGTTATTGGGCACAAACAAATTTTTCATTTCGATTTGATTTTCCGAAACTGATAGTTGGTCTGTATTAAATTACCTATCTGGGCTAATATTTTGATATTCGGATATCATTTATTTGTATGACGTCATGTGATAAGTCTCATGAGAGTGCAATAATCAAAACTATGTTGACTTTTTGCCCAATTTTCTTTGTGGGATTTATTTTTCATTAAAATTATTGAATTGATTTTTTGCGACCTAAGTTTTAAGGCACAATAAAATTTTTAATTTCGTTTTAATTTTCCGAAAATGATTGTTGGTCTGTATTAAATTAACTATTTGAGCTAAGATTTTGGATCTTTGGATATAATTTATTTGTATGACAGTTCTCAAGAGAGTGGAATATTCGAAACTATGTAATTTTGATTTGATTTTACGAAAGTGATTGTTGTATTAAATTAACTATTTGAGCTAAGATTTTGGATCTTTGGATATAATTTATTTGTATGACAGTTCTCAAGAGAGTGGAATATTCGAAACTATGTAATTTTGATTTGATTGATCGAACAATGCTTTGCAGAAGCTAAATTCGACAAGTTTGGAGAGAAATCATTTATGGTATCCAATAAACAAAACGATGCTGACTTAAGCCTAAATTTCTTTCGTCGAAGTTAAAACTTAATTGCCTTAAGAAGGAATATAGCGGGTATAATAGCTAGGTATGGTATTTTTCTAGTATTATTTTCATGCTTGTGATATTCTGGCAAATTTGGTTGTGTTATTTCTAAATTAAGTAAATAAGATTACTAAGAAGTCTATTTTGTTTTCAAGTGCCAAAAAACAGCCTGTAATAAATTCTCTAGGGGCTTAACAAAAATCGAACAAAAAGACTTCACATTCGAATGAAATCTCAATTTGGTTTGAAAACAAGTACTTTCCGAAAGTTCAAGGTAATACTTTAATGGATCTTAAAGTACCAAGTTTGAAGAGAATTCATTTGTGATTTCAATAAACCAGATGATGTTGGCCACAATTTCCTTTGTCAAATTGGTTTTTCATAAATATTTTTCAATTTTTTTGTACTTAACGCCAGTACGCAGCAGCGCGAATCATTTCCGAACAAAAACTACAATAAACCTAACGATGCTGACCGTTAGCCTAAATTTCTTTTGTCGAATTGATTTTTGACAAATATATTTCAATTAAAAATATATTTTAAACCTAACGATTTTAAGTTTTTGACCAATTTTAAGTAGTCAAATTAAGTTTTCACTAAAATATTTAAAATTTGAGAAATTTAGAAATAAACCTGAATTGCCTTTAGAATGAAAACAAGTATTTTCTGAAAATGCGAGTCGATGCTTTGCAGAAGCTAAATTCGACAAGTTTGGAGAGAAATCATTTATGGTATCCAATAAACAAAACGATGCTGACTTAAGCCTAAATTTCTTTCGTCGAAGTTAAAACTTAATTGCCTTAAGAAGGAATATAGCGGGTATAATAGCTAGGTATGGTATTTTTCTAGTATTATTTTCATGCTTGTGATATTCTGGCAAATTTGGTTGTGTTATTTCTAAATTAAGTAAATAAGATTACTAAGAAGTCTATTTTGTTTTCAAGTGCCAAAAAACAGTTTAATGTAAGCATCGGCGAAATATGAACCAATATATCAGAGTCATAGTGAAAAACATCTCAGAGAATTGCATATTTAGTAACATACCGCCTTCAAAACTTAGTTGCTATACATTATTTTTTTCCGAAAAAGCATGTGGCAATATATTTGATATCTTTCTGGCTCTGATCTCTGCGTACTGTTGCCGTAAGCGTTTAAAACAAAATTTTCGGTACCTTGTTTGTGCTACTGCCTGCAGGCTTTCAAGTTCGAAACCCAACAAAAACTGCAATGAACCTAAAAATGCTAGTTTTTGCCCAATTTTTTTTTGGAAAATTTACTATAGTAAATTGTTTCGATTTTAAAAAATACAACTTAATTGTCTTAAGAAAGAAAAGTGCGTCAAGTATGGTATTTTTCTGGTATTTTTTGTATGCTTGTAGTATTCTGACCAATTTTGTTGCGATATTTCGGAATTATCTAAGCAAGATCACAAGATCGATCCGATGAAGGACGTTTTTGTTTAGCAGCGTTTAGAGAAGCTGAGAACAGCGCTTTTAGTTCGAAGCCCAACATAAATTACAATAAACCCAATGATGTTTATTTTTTTCGAATAGTTTTTTTTGACAAATATAATATATTTAAATTATTTAATTAATATTAATTAATTAATTAATTGCTTTAAGAAAGAAACATCCGCCAATTAAGGGTATTTGTCTAATATTTTTTAGTGTCTTTGTGGCATTCCGACAAATTTTGTTGCGTCATTTCTGAATTAACTAAATAAGATCACAAAAAAGCTCGATTTGTATGAAGTACATTTTTTTTCAGCAGCGTTTCGAGCTACTGCGTACAGGGCTTTTGGTTCGAAACCCAACAAAAACTACAATAAACCTAACCATGTTGATTTTTCGTCGAATTTTTTTTCACAAATGCAACATCTATAAATTTTTGCCAATTTAAGAAATAAAACTTATTAACAGCCCAATTTGGTACTTTTCTGGAATTTTTTGAGTGTTGATGGTATTCTGAAATATTTGATTACACTCTTTCTGGGTTGACTAAAGATTAATATTAACATCATCTTCAGTAAACAATTTAAAAATAGAGCGGTATTTGGATGAACACAATATCACAAAGCAGAGTAGAGAATGGAAGTTTTCTTAGCGATGTATCTAATTTTAATAAAATATTTCGCTACCAGAACTAAGTTGGTATATATTTATTATTCCACAGAACTATTTATATGGCAACACTTTTTGTCTGCTGTATGCGCTTGGTACCAAACCTTGTCGTAAGCTTCTCGAATTTTAACAAATACCGAGATACCGAACAGGTTAATGTTGGGTTCTGATCTTTTTATATCATATCAAAGAAAATTAATAAGCTAGAAAATGCATTTTACTTCAATCAGTTTTTGATTTGATGGAATAATTTTTGATATATTTACTGGAAGTATTTCTAGCTACAATTCCCATAAACAGGCTTTTTGTATAAAGTTATGACTTGTTTTGAAGCATTTCGGTCTGCTGCGTACAGGTATTTTATTTCGAATCCCAATAAAATTAGCTTAAACTTAAGAAAGTTGTATGTATATCTTATATATAAAAAAAGTGTTTGTCTGTCTGTCTGTTTGTATGAGGTTGGACGCCAAACCCTTTGTCTGATTTTAATGGGACTTTTTTTAAAATGTTCAGAAGCTTCCTGGGACGGATGTAATATCATTGGAAAATTTACAGGAAAATTAGAAAAATTGAAAAACCCATTCTAAATGTGGTTGTAGTTAGAATTTTTACGATTTTTATTTGCCAACTGATTTTGATAGTCATCATTGGAAGAAAATAAAGATCTAGACGAGCGAGCGAAGCGAGCGTGCCGGAGCGGTGCGGAGGCCGGCTGGTATTTAATAAAATATTAACAATTTGCCATAATAATTTTTCTTAAAGGTGCATATGAAAATCTAAAGCCATAAACAAAAAAACAAGGGATTTATGACAAAATAACATTTAGTTATTA